>PVJC01005130.1:0-60393 GCA_004026665.1 Murina feae | reverse complement strand
ACTCTCTCATCTCCCTTCCTGAGACTGAACCTCCAGACCGTGGTGCACCTCAACTCATTTCGTGGACCAGCCTGCTGTGCTGCTGTGTGTCTTGTCGTGAGGATCGCCGGGTGGCCTGCCTGTGCCCTAGAAGCCGCTAGGACTTAGGTAAATAAACCCTGTGTGATTCAAGCATCTCATTAGCTGCTTTGTGTGTATTGTATCTTTGCTCTGGTCCAATATAAAACCCCTGCTCTTCGCAAAAAGAACCTGGGACAGTAACCTCGGACTCCATAAGAGGAGTAGCCTGGCCTGTCCATTAATACCCGTGCACTGTCAACCAGTTTGGGGATCTGGGACAGCATCCAATTTCAAAGTGAGGATTGAAAGAACCGTTGTGGGGTGTCTGAAGAAGCCGCTAGGAAAAGGGTCCTCATGGCCCGAGGGTAAGGCGGTTGGGATCCGCCGTCTGGGCTAGGGTCCCGCAGCCTGCGTTCCCATCTGCAGCGCTGTAGCAACCTAGCGGCCGGCCGACTTCGCACGCTTCCCAGGACGCATGGGAGCCGCAGGGCTGTGCTCGCTCGCCGCACCCGGTAGCTCTCCCGCGACTCGCGCCCGGGAACACCGACAAGGAACAGGAAGCAGCGGCTAAATCACCGAGGAACCCTGGCGCAGGAAATTTCTAATGACCCAGAAGCCACGCCCTCCCAGGAACCGGAAGTTTGCAACCAGCACCACTTATTAGTCTAGTAATAAGGGGCGGAGTATCAGAGGAAACTACAACTCCCAGCATGCAGCGCGAAGCTTCCGGTTTCCGGCGAGAGAACCGGAGTGAGTGTTTACGCAGACGGCCGTGCGGCCGGGTTCTTTCCGCGGGACGGGTGAGGGCACTGGGCCCCGGGCCGCGTGGGCCCGACTTATATTGGCAAGTCCCATGGGAGCGGTGGGGTCGTCGCCAGAGAGTGTCTTCCCCAATATGTGACCTTGTGCCAGTGACTTTCTGGGTCTTGGTTGCCTGGCCTGTAATAGGTGGACGATAATGCCTGCCTCAGGAACGATTGTGAGGATTAAATGAGATATGCTATGTAAAAAACCTATTCCCTCCCCTGTCATGAATCTGGAGATGGAAGATACTTTGAGGATGGCTTGGGGCCTGTTGAGCAGCCTGTCAACCTCACAACCTTTTCTGTCCTCGTCCCTACTAGAGCCTTTTGAAGCAATAGTGATTATAACAAGGGCTTTCCTTGCCCTACAAGGTTATTCCACCCTCAGAATTCCCGATACAGGTAATACCTGTATGTGCCAGGCTTTCAAGGACCTCCAAGAATGGGTTGGGGTGTTGTGAGACTGGGAAGTAAATAAATATTTGTAACTCTTTGCCCTGAAAGAATGTGGGGACAACAGAGGAAAGGGAGAGAGGATAGAAGAGGTGGTGTTGGTGTTGGTCTTGGTTGGAGTTTGCTGTTTTGCTAAGAGGACAAAGAGAAGAGGAATTACAAGCAGAGTTAACAGATGATTGGGAGTGTAAAGTGGGGGAGCTTTGTTTTGAATGAAGGCCTAGTGGGATTCGGACAAGGTTCTCTTGGCAGGAAGGCTGGCAGAGGGAACAGATATGAAAGTTTTTGTAATGTATGTCAGGCTGTAGAGTTTAGATTTATTCATAGAGGTGATTTGAAGTCATTGCAAGATTTATAAGCAGAGGAGTAACTTGATCAGATCTGTGTTTTTAAGTGTGTTGGGTGGCAGCAGGGATGCTTGATAACAAGAGGCAAGAGTCAGAGAACTTGTTATAAAGCTCTTTAATAGTTCAAGCAAGAGTTGTGATGAAAATCAGAAATGAGGAGTGCACATAAGGGAGAGAATTGGATGATTTCATTTGAACCTCACAATATTCCTATTAGGTGGGCTGGTGTTTTTATGTCTACTTTAAAAATGGAGAAACAGGCCTAGAGAGCTGACGTTCCTTCCTGTCCATCACAGAATGAGTAAAGAGAGGGACCCCAGATTCTAGTTCTGGCTTGATGCTGCATCCTGTGCTTTTCCAGCAGTGTCACACTGATTTATCTCTCATTCAGCCTTTTGGTGGGGTGTGGGTGGAATAGGGTGGTGATCTGTCCTTTAACCACTAAGGACTCATTTTCTTTACAGGGAGAAAGAGAGAGCGTGAAAGAGAGAGGATGTCTCTCTCAGATTGGCACCTGGCGGTAAAACTGGCTGACCAGCCACTTGCCCCAAAGTCTATTCTTCGGTTGCCGGAGACAGAGCTGGGAGAATACTCACTGGGGGGCTATAGTATTTCATTTCTGAAGCAGCTTATTGCTGGCAAACTCCAGGAGTCAGTTCCAGACCCTGAGCTGATTGGTGAGTCTCAGTGAATTAGATAGAGATGGGCTGCTGCTCTGATCACTTTTTGGGGAAGATACTTGTGGAATTACAAGGGTAAATTAAGATTTTGGGATATGTTGCCTCATGATGTTACTACTTCAGAGAAGTGAATTTTGGGTCAAAAGAAGCTCAAATCAAATAATAAAACTAGCCCTGTCCAGTTTTGCTCAGTGGTTAGAATGTGGCCTGGGGACTAAAGGGTCACAGGTTTGATTACTGGTCAAAGGCACGTACCTCAGTTGCAGGTTCAACCCCCAGCCCTGGTTGGAGCAAGGTGGGAGGCAACCAATTGATTTGACTCTCTCATGTCGATGTTTCTCTCTCTCTCACCCTCCTGCTTCCCTTCCACTCTGTCTAAAAATCATTGGGAAAAGTGTAGTTGGGTAAGGATTTAAAAATAAATAAAACTGTTGGTCGCCATTTTAGTTGTGTTATGCTGAACTACTTTATCACAAAGTTTTTAACCATGATGTTGAATTCTTTCTTTGAAAAAGCAAGTATTTGAGGTGGGATAGGGTAGGAGGAGATGGTTAGGAAAAGTTCTCCAGCATATGGCATTTTGAGTTTGGTCCTAAGGAATTATGAAAAAGATTTTTGGTTGGTTGGTTAGTTAGAGAGAAAGCAGTAAAAAAGGAAATGAGGATGGCAAGGCTATTCTAGGTGGAGAAAGAAGGAATTAAATATAACAACTAAGTTATATTATAAAAATTTATAATAGCTAAGGGATCCAACAGACAAAAAGTGTTTTTAGTCATAAAAACACTGGGTTCAGCCCAGCCAGTGTGGCTCAATAGTTGAGGGTTGATCCATGAACCAGAAGGTCACAGTTTGCTTCCTGGTCAGGGCACGGGCTTGGGTTGTAGCTAGGCTCAATTCCCAGTAGAGGGCATGCAGGAGGCAGACGATCCATGATTCTCTCTCTTTGGTGTTTCTGTCTCACTCCCTCTCTCTTCCTCTCTGAAATTAATAAAAAACATTTAAAAAATAAAATACTGGGTTTATCCTTTTTTGTTGTTGCATTTTCCATTTATTTAAGTTGAGCAGTCTCCACAATGTTAAGCTCTAGAGCAGTGGTTCTCAACCTGTGGGTTGCATCCCCTTTGGGAGTCAAATGATCCTTTCACAGGGGTTGCCTAAATACATCCTGCGTATCAGATTCATAACAGTAGCAAAAGTTATGAAGTAGCAACGAAAATAATTTTATGGTTGGGGGTCACCACAGCATGAGGAACTGTATTAAAGGGTCACGGCATTAGGAAGGTTGAGAACCACTGCTCTAGAGTTTTCTTGTACATATATCCTGTATTTTATGAGTTTGTACTTGCTAACAATTGTTATTAAAATATATTTATTAGACTACTTTGTAAGCGTTTATCATTCTCCAGCTATTTGTCTAATCAAAATAAGGTATTTAGGGGACAGAAAACACCTAAATTGTTTTGAGGGCAAAGTATAAATGGACAGTTCTTTTTTTCTAGATCTGATCTACTGTGGCCGGAAGCTAAAAGATGACCAGACCCTTGACTTCTATGGCATTCAACCTGGGTCCACAGTCCATGTTCTTCGCAAGTCCTGGCCAGAGCCTGATCAGAAACCAGGTGACTGGCAGTTGGCCCTTAGGCAGAGCTTAAGTAGTATTAAGGGAAGAGTCTGTAGGTTTTTGAGGCACAGGTCTGGGAGGATGGAACAAAGGAGTGATTCACTGAAATGGTAATAGAGGATATCTTTATTACCTATTGGTTTGGACGGCATTGATAAAACAAAATGCAGTTTTGATCTTGCGGCCAACACCACTAACAGATGGGAATTTTTTTTCTCTACTTTTTAAGTTCATTATCCACTGTTTTAATGGGTTGGGAAGTGTGTGTGTGTGTATATATATATATATAAAAACTCCTTTAGGTTAATAGTTTATTTCTCAGTCAACTTTGTATCTTTTTGTTATTGTTCTTATTAGAAAAAAGCTGGGGCCTTGGTCAAGGTTGTGGATTTGATCCCCAGTCAGGGGACATACAACAATCAATCAGGGAATATATAAATAAGTGGGACAAATTGATGTTTCTCCCTCTTCCTCTCTTAAATTAATAAATAAATTTAAAAAAAAGCTGGGAAATCCTGGCATTCCTCTAATGCAGCAATTTTCAACCACTATGCCACAAGAATTTGTAAAACATGCAATACCTGACTGACTTCTTTTCTTAGATTGTCAAATAAAAAAATGTCAATAGCCAACACAACAATACCATCTAGTTGATGGATCAATTACATAGGAGTGGGCAAAAGTGGGTTTACAGTTTGTTATGGAGGAAAATATATAAAAATATATAACACAACTGTAAATCTACTTTTGTCCATCCCCATACCTTTATTTTTTGGATTAGCAAAAAATACATTTTTTGGTGTGCCGCAGAATTTTAGTTGGTGTACCATCAGATGCCACAGGTTGAAAATTGCTGCTTCGACGCCAGAGTTCTCTGGTTGGCAAATTTTCCAGCAAACTGCCTCAGGTAGTGACTTGTTTAGTTAGCTCATTTCTTCCTGCTATAGTGGGAATGTATTTTTCTGAAACTTGAAATATTTGAACAGTATTAAAGTAGCTCTTGGAGAAACATACAAAACCTCTAATGTATTTTGGATTTATTAATAAAAGGTGCTGCTTGGAATTTATAATTACAATTTTGCATCTTTTTTAAAAGCCTCCTCAACAATAAAGCTAGGTTATATAAACAAACTGTCAGTTTGATATTTTTATAATGTTCATGATTGCTATAATGTTCTCAGTTGGAAATTTACCCTCTTTTCAATTCTAAACATAAAGGAGAAAGATCTTTTGCACACAGATGGGAAGTGAGAAAGAGAAAGGTAGTCTTTGAAATCCAGAGATTGGCCTGATCCTCAGTTAGGCATTGGAACATTAACCATAGTGGTTCAAGACAAAAATAAGAACCCTCTCATTTACTTGAACATTGTCCAGATCACAAAATTACAAAATATCCCTGTATCCTGGCTATTATGAGTGATTACTGCTTTTTCCAATTATACTTTTGCCTTGCTCTAGTTTTCCTTCTAGGTAAGAATTATTAAGATACCCAATCATAAAATCACCCCACTTACTGATAGCATCCAATTTAAAGAAAAACCCCACTTCCTTAATCTTCCCCCAGGGAATCCAAGAGCTTTCTCCTCTGTAAGGAGCAGTAAGTTCCATTTGTGCAACTGCAAGTGAGCCCCTCTGGTCTTTGGCTGGAGGGCATTGACAGAAGGAAAGTAACATTTGTTGCTTCTTCCAGCCAGATTGTGTCTCCTTGTTTTTTCATTTCATAATTACAGTGGCCCTGCAGGATAGGTAACAAAATTAGCATTTTATAGATGCGCAAAAAGAGGATTAAAAGGGCATTTATTCAAGGTCACCTACTTAGAAAATGAGTGCAAGAGCTGAGATGTTAATGCAGGTTTTCCTGGCTCAGGAGGCCATGTTCTTTTTACCTGGCTGGCTGCCTCCTACTTCTAGAAAGTGAGATTAACTTAGAAATGTCATAGAGACAACCAAGACTTAACTGATTATTGATTTAAGATATTAAGAGTCATTTTCCTGCCCTAACCGGTTTGGCTCAGTGGATAAAGCGTTGGCCTGTGGACTCAAGGGTCCCAGGTTTGATTTTGGTCAAGGGCATGTACCTTGGTTGCGGGCACATCCCCAGTAGGGAGTGTAAAGGAAGCAGCTGAATTGATGTTTCTCTCTCATCGATGTTTCTAACTCTCTATCCCTCTCTCTTCCTCTCTGTAAAAAGTCAATAAAATATATTTAAAAAATAAAAATAGATATTAAAAAATAAAAAGCCCAAAACAAGTCCTTTTCCTCCTCCCTCTGCATGGAGATTTATTTTGGAAACAAATGGTCTTTTTGTTAGGAAGTAAAAATGAACTTTTAGACCTGGAAAAAAAACCTGTTTTGTAATAGCATTTTAGATACTGTATCCTCGAGTGCACTTCCAAAAGGAAGCACATTTTGTTTCCCTGCCAGATTAGCACCTATAGGAGGAGAATCTGTCAGACCTTCCTTTTCCACCTGGATCCCTTTGGAGGTTCTCCCTGGAAGGTTACAGATCTCTTCAGGATCTCCGTTAGCCTCCTATTTGAGCAGGGATGTGTACCCCAAGCTCAGCCACAACAAAAGACTTGCTGTTTCTTTAGAGCACCTCATTATTTCTCCATTATTTTATGTGTTATTGCTTAAACGTGGACTACCTTCTCTCCCTAATAAACATCAGCTCTACCTTAAATACCCCCTCTAATGGTCTCTCCTGGGGACAACTCTGTGTTTTAGCTGTCCCTTCAGTAATGGCTATCTGCCTCCTGTTCCTAGTGCTGGGGTCCGCATCTCTGCTGAGGTCTTCAGCATGGTATTTCGTAATAGTGTGATTTTTGTTTGATCTAGTCTTCTTTCTCCTGCTGTCCTAAGAGTTCCCTGATGTCAAGGACTCTTATTTTTTACATTCTTGTGCCTTGCCCGAAACCAGGCATGGAGTAAATGCTTAGGTATATGTTTATTGAATGCATAAATTAGGTAATTTGCTTAAGGTAAATATTTTCAGGAGAGATAATCCTCACAATTAGAACTATAGGTTAAGATGTGGTTCTACATAGTGGTGCCCCTGAAGTTTGACAGTACAGTCTACACAGTCACTAGTATCTCTCCTAGGTGAGGGTAACCACACTTTGAAAAGTGTGACCCAGAGTGAACTTTTTACATACGCTCCCTTCTTTTACCTATATTTCTATGCTTATGAAATGGGCTGATGTCCTAGGTAGTAAAGCAACCAAGTAAAACTAAGATACTACTAAAGTTTCCCATATATGTGATGCATAATATATACAGAAATAAAAGAAAGAACTTTGAGTTCCAGTGAAACTTGATATCAAGCATGTGATGAAAGTTTATTAAGAATCCTAGAAGTACAGTGTATATTCTTGGTCCCTCTTGTAATTTTGTAAAAAATTCAAAATATTAAGGAAGGCTCAAAGAGAAAACAATATATATTTTTTAACATATTGTGTCAGTGTAACTCAAGGATGTCAAACTCTCAGCCCGCGGGCCACATGCGACCCACCAGGAATATTTTTGTGGCCCAGCCAATATAACAGTACGCAAGAAATGTTTTAATAAAAATTTCGTAACTTAGTTTTTACAATATCCTGTGATACATAATTATTAATAACGAATTACAGTGTTCACTAATGACTGATTACTGTAATCGTGTTGCATTCATTTCCCTTACGCGCTGCCATTTCTCTCCACTAATACTAGAAGCAAATATTTAAGCAGCCGATTGCCACGCCACTAGTCGTGTACTGACTTGTTTGGTGTGCGCAACAGGAAATATTTCACTTTCAGAGAACAAGAAACATAAGTTTATTTGCATTATGCTTATTAATGTAGTTATTCAATGTCTGGTAAGTTAATGTTCAAGAAAACATTAATTTTTATTAAGATTTTCTATTATATGTTAACAATTACTTATTTCAGCCCTTCGTAATCAGCATGTCTCTATCGAAATAAAGCTACGTTTCTATGAAAATTGAAGCTTTTTTTTTTTTTTGCAGCCCACATAAGCCTTGTTTATTTGGCCCGTGTTAGCCTTTGAGTTTGACATGCTTGCTGTAGCTCTATATTGTTCAAATGGCTTGCAGAGCTTAGTATTTTAAAGCATTGTGTAAACTACTGAGTTATACCTGTGTAAGAAGTCTAGAATTCCTGCCGTGGGGTGTTCATCAGAATAGTTTCTTTCATGTGATAAGATTTCCCTCTCCTGGAACTTGGACTAATTATCTCTGAAGATGCTTAAAAGGGCAGTTTTTACATCTGTGTCATAAATGGGTTTTCTTGAATGAGCATTCACAATCTTAGTGAGATGGTGAGGGAGGGAACCTGCAGACCAAGCTGTACCTGGACACATGTTCTATGTCTGCAGCACTGGCAGGGCCTGGGCTGTAGGGTAATTGTGTGTCTTCTCCACAGAACCTGTGGACAAAGTGGCTGCCCTGCGCGAGTTCCGGGTACTGCACACTGCCTTGCACAGCAGCTCTTCCTACAGGGAGGCGGTGAGTTTGTGCTACAGCCCCCTGCCTGAGACTCTTGCCAGGCCTGCAAGAGAGAGTGTCAGTGTTGGAGAGTGGTGTAGAGTGGGACCTGGGAGCCCGTTGCCATGGCTACAAAGAGTTCCTTGAGGAGTTTTTGCCATGTCTGTGGGTCTCAGTAGAGTCTCCCCAACCCCCATCTTCCCCCAAAGAGGTTGTATCAGCAGGTATTGTTGATTTCTATCTAATAAAAATGATACAACCTCTCCTGATTTTGGCCTCACAGAATGAATACGATTACAGCCAAAGGATCCACATATGGTTTCTGCTGGGCCTCATTCTTGGAATTTGTCTGAACTGCCTGCCCTCTGCTCATTCCCTGGATTTCCTTACTGGGAAATACACTGCTGTCTTTCTATAGCAGAGTTGCTAAGCAAAAAAGTAAGACAGCTGAAACTTCCCAATGTATATAAATATGAAATGATAAATCTACAGTGATTAAAAAGAACTGGGACCCTAACTAGTTTGGCTCAATGGCTAGAGCATCGGCCTGCGGACTGAAGGGTCCTGGGTTTGATTCCGGTCAAGGGCGCGTACTTTGGTTGTGGGCCTAACCTGGAAGGCAACCAATCAATGTTTCTCTCTCACATCGATGTTTCTCTCTCTCCCCTTCCCTTCCACTCTCTCTAAAAATGAATGGAAAATATCATTGGGTGAGGATTAACCAAAAAGAAAAAAAAAAGAAAATAACTTGGGACCAAAGGAAGCTTTGTTATTGGCTTGTAACGAGAGCTTTTAGTTTTGGAAGCTTTAGAAGTATAGATGGGGGAAGGACTAGAGATGGAAGGTTTACTGTGATGTTGCCTTTTTAAAAAAATTGTTTCCCCTCTAGTAAGCCAAGATCTCAGAGAAGTAAGAGGTTCACCTATTTCCAGGGACTGTTGTTTTACTGTGGTGGTGTATGTGCAGCCCTTAGAGGGAGGGAGCACTTCAGCAGAGTGGGGAATTTGCTGAGTGGGTTGAGCTGGTTGGAGTACTCAGTCCTCCCCATTTCTCCTGCAGGTCTTTAAGATGCTCAGCAATAAGGAATCTCTGGATCAGATTATTGTGGCCACCCCAGGCCTCAGCAGTGACCCCATTGCTCTTGGTAAGTGCAGAACTGAACTTGAGGCAATAGGAGTTGTTGGAGAAACAGAAACCAGAAGGCAGCAGTCACCCTAAAGAGACTCTTGACCATCTTTTGAAGAATCACTGGTCTTGGCGGAGGGGAGAACCAAGATGTGTTCCATAAACCTAGCCTTCCAAGAGCTGGCAGCCCCTCAGAGAAATCGTGGCCTGACTAACATCATAAGTCAGACTATAAGGATGTCAGATGAGGGCAGCAGTTAGCCCAAACCACGGTAATCAGGGAAGGCTTCCTGCACACCTTGATGGAAAAGGAAGAGCCCAGAGATACGGGGAAAAGAAGCTGGTGTGTCAGCACACAGTATGTGACTTAAGTGCAGAGAGGGTGGCGGGCACTCGGTCATGCTGCTTGGTGTTTTGTTTCTTCCACTTCTTACATGGGGTGCTTTGTGTCCCCATGGAGCCAGTTGCTCTGAGGCTCTTCTCCCTCCTGGATCTGGCTAAGTTTCAGTCTCTGAGGTGAATCCTGTTCTCCTTAGGGGTTCTCCAGGACAAGGACCTTTTCTCTGTCTTTGCTGATCCCAACATGCTTGATACGTAAGTATACCCATCTTACTAAAGAGTTCCCTATTTCTCCTCATATGGTTGCGCCAGAGTCTGATTGTGGCCCTGGATTCTGCTCATGGAGCCCAGTCCCTGTCTCCCCGCAAGTCTATCTTCTAAATATGTCAGGAGGTGAAAAGGAGCAGGAATGCTATGTGGGAACAAGAAGACGAAGGGCGCCCTGGCTGGTTTGGCTGGGTGGATGGAGCATCAGCCTGCAGACTGAAAGGTCCCAGGTTTGATTCCGGTCAAGGGCATGTGCCTTGGTTGCGGGCACATCCCCAGTGGAAGGTGTGTAGGAGGCAACTGATTGAAGTTTCTCTCTCATCGATGTTTCTAACTCTCTGTCCCTCTCCCTTCCTCTCTGTAAAAAATCAGTAAAATGTATTAAAAAAAAAATAAAAGAAGAAGACCAAGGGCTGGAACACTTATTGCTGTGGAGATGAAGCAGGGTGTGAGGGAGGTGGCCTTATGGGCTAGGCTCAGATTAGCTCTCATTCAGTAGCTATGAAGGGTTCTTTAAAGGACAGTAAGCTGGGGAAGGAAGCAGGTACATCAGTCCTTATTGTTTCAGAGCTGGAAGGGCCGGCAGAGGTTATGTCTCTATTTTGCAAGTGAAGAAAACAGCTCCCTCTCCTACTACCCAAGGGAGGAAAAGGACCTGTCAGAGATGGCCCAGGGAAGCAGTGCTAGAGTCCAGACCAGAAACTGACCCCGAGCCTCTGAGGCTGTCCTGTCCTCTCATGCCCAAGGGAAGATGAGGCATCTACAGCGGGGCCCAGGACTGAACGCCTTGCCACTGTTGCCAGGGACAGCAGAAGAGGACAGTGAACTGGAAGGCGGTGCTGAAGACAGGAATTTAAGGGCAGGCACAGGTGTCCTGAAAGTTTTAAGGGCCACCCAGTCCTGGCGAGGGTGCCCTCTGTATTCACCCTTGGGTTTCTTCCTGCTCCTGTTCCAGGTTGGTACCTGCTCACCCAGCACTAGTCAATGCCATTGTCCTTGTTCTGCACTCGGTGGCAGGCAGCACGCCACTGCCAGGGGCGGACTCCTCTTCCCGGAGCACGCCCTCCAGCTCTTACCGGGACATGCCAGGTGAGTCCTAGGAGAGTGTTGTGCAGGCCCCCTCAGGAGCCAGCAGCAGCTCAGGAAAATGCTTTACTCAGCAGCTATATATAGCACTGACAGAGGGTGTTCCTTGGGAATTCTTGGTTTGAGTCCGGGAGTGCATCTGTCCTGTCATTTTCCAAGGAGATAGATAAAAATACGAATTTGGAGAGTATCTGAACTGAGATTCTGGAGCTACGCCTGTGCCTTTCTGTTCTTCCTGAAATCTGTTCTCCCTCCTCTAGGTGGTTTCCTGTTTGAGGGGCTCTCTGATGATGAAGACGACTTTCACCCAGTAAGTGGCCTGGCTGCCTGCCCTTTGGGGAACCTGGTGCCAGGGATGCTCTCCTCCCTGGGATCCGGAGCCCAAGCTGTGAGGTAGTCGTAGGCCCTTTAGTGGCCAAGTCTATGTAATACTATTGCTTCTGAACTTGGCAGCAGGGGCTGTGAGGGTATCTGAGATTGTCACAGGGCCACTTTCCTGATTCTGTGTGCCTCTCTTCTTCAGAGAGCCAGGCCCATGCCCTCTAACAGCACACCCAACTCCCGTCCAGCGTCCTTGGGGTACAGTGGAGCTGCCGGGCCCCGGCCCATCACCCAGAGCGAGCTGGCCACTGCCCTGGCCCTGGCCAGCACTCCAGAGAGCAGCTCTCACACACCAACTCCTGGCACCCAGGTATGGAGAGAGGGCGGGAAGATGGAGGCTGGGCCCCAGGAGAGAGGCTCCCCAGTGGCAGAATGGATTTGCCCTTGCTGAACTTGGTACTAGATCTGGTTTGAGCTGAACTCTGCCTGGACCCTCATTTCTCACTGTGAGTCCTTTTTCTCACTTGTCTTTAGGGCTCAAATGTCAGGGTGTAGCATAGTCCTGATTGATTCCTCCTCTTAGTAGTTCAGTGGAACCTCCCTCACATAAATTGCGCTTTCCCATCTCTGACAGTGACCAGCCCTCAATGGCCTAAGTGTTCCTAGTGATAGTCACTCCAGCCTCCAGGTTGGGGGCTCAGTTTCATTTCCCTGGAGCGGAGAAGAATAGAGCCCTTCCTGCCCACCTAACGAGCCTTTAGGTACCTTGGTGTGGTCGTCTCATGAGGGCCCCTGTTGGGAGGCAATAGTTGGGAACTCAGGAGCACCGCGAGGTGATGTGACAGCAGTGGGTATGTGCTGGGAGATTGAGATGGTTCTGAGGTGGCCTTGACCACTGGTTTGTCTCTACGGCCATTCCTCGGGGACCTCACCAATGTCCTCTGGTGTCCAGTCAGGGACGCCCATTACCAACGATCTCTTCAGCCAAGCCCTACAGCATGCCCTGCAGGCCTCTGGGCAGCCCAGTCTTCAGGTCAGTCTTCCCACTCCTGGTGCCAGGTGGCTTTCCTGGTTACTGTGGGTACCAGGCTTTTTTCTCCCTGGGGGGCCTTCCCACTTGGCATGCTTCACTCCAGGAACAGCCCAGGCATGGTAGTGTAATGGGAGGATACTCCAAGCAGGAGCAGTTGTCCCTGTGACTTCTACTCCTGCACCCAGTGATCATGGCCTGATGTGACTGATCACCTGGCTTGGATACTTACGGTAGTTTGGTCAGTTCTGTCATTCCATGAGCATTGTCTGAGCACTGAGCATGTAAATACTGAGCCTGGGCCCGGGTCCCGTTCCGAGGTAGAGAAATGAACTGTCCTCATTTCTGCCACAGAAGGGCGTCAGGCTGTTAGTTACTGAACTTGGGG
This sequence comes from Murina feae, assembly GCA_004026665.1. NCBI lineage: Eukaryota > Metazoa > Chordata > Mammalia > Chiroptera > Vespertilionidae > Murina > Murina feae. The sequence continues at coordinate 47,392 of PVJC01005130.1, read as the reverse complement.
AGCAACAGAGCAGCAAGGTGAGCAGCCTGCCCCAGGCTTGAGGTGAAAGCCTAGGTCAGACAAAACTTACCTGAAGAAGGGGTATTTAAGCAGATTGTCAAAGAACTAGTTAGAGGTTAGCCAGGCAGGGGTGGGGTTTGGGGGGTTTGGGGTGGAAGGATGGTGTCCAGGCATGTGTGGAACAGGAACATGTCACAAAGTCAGAACTGAAGGCCCTCGGCGTGTCCTCGTGGAACAGATCCTGAGATAGAGAGCCAGGAAAAAGGACGGCAGGTGGCTGCCTGCGCGTGAGGACCAGAGTGCCTGGTAAGATAACTAGGCTTGATCCAGTAATCACTAGGGAGCCGTGGGAGGTTTCAAGCAGGGAGTGACACCTTAGCAGCTAACTGGAAGGTCAGGTTTTATTGCATGTTTTTATGCACAGCTGTCTGCTTCACTGTTTTTGCTGCTCACAGTGTCGGGATGAGCATCATTTCTGGAACGTGTCAGGATCAATAAGCCAGGAAGTGGTAGAGAGTAGGTTCAAGCTGTGTGATTTTGTCTATCTCATGCGGCCCAGGTGGACGGTGAGGAGAATGGGAGCAGGACCCATGGACAGCTTGTCTTTTCCTTTTGCTATTATTTTTAAATATATTTTTATTGAGTTCAGAGAGGACGGGAGAGGGAGAGAGCGAGAGAACTATCAATGATAAGAGAATCACTGATTGACTGCTTCCTGCAGGCCCCTTACTGGGGATTGAGCCCACAACTTGGGCATGTGCCCTGACCAGGAATCAAACCGTGACCTCCTGGTTCATAGGTCAATGCTCAACTTCTGAGCCACACCAGCTCTGGGATCTTTTCTATTTCTTTTTCCCCAGCTAGAAGCCTGTTCACCTTGCTGTCCAGCTCAGAAGCTTTCAGTGGTTCCATCAGGCCTGTAAACTGAGTCAGAATTGGTTTGTGTGGGTTTTTTAAAAGCTCTCCACATCTTCCACCTTCCTGCCTGCATGGATTTACATTCCTTTCCCTCTGCCTTCTTCCCACAGTATGAACACATAATTTTTCCTAAGTTGTGCACTTACCTCCTTCATGAGATAGAATAAAGCTTTGAGAGTATTGCAAAAAAAAAAAAGTGTGAGTTAATTTCTTAAAATTTTTACATTTGAGAGGGCTTTTCATAACTGAAAGTAAAAATCCAGGAGTTTATAAAAGTGAAAATTTATGCATAGCAATCCTGACAAACAAACAAAAATAGGCAAAGTCTGGCCCTAACCGGTTTGGCTCAGTGGATAGAGCGTTGGCCTGTGGACTGAAGGGTCCCAGGTTCAATTCTGGTCAAGGGCATGTACCTTGGTCGGGCACATCCCCAGTAGGAGGTGTGCAGGAGGTAGCTGATCGATGTTTTTAACTCTCTATCCCTCTACCCCTTCTTCTCTGTAAAAAAAAAAAAAAAAAAGGCAAAGTCTTTGCACAATAAAATATATTAAAAAAATAGGCAAAGTCTGATTGCTAACATCAAATTGGGGGGGGAAATCTATTAACACTTATAGTGTGGGGGGGAACCCTGATACTTAGAGGGTCCAGTAAATTAGGACCAACAACTACATACTGACTATTCATGGAGTGCAGTGCAGATGGCATCCTCAGGATGTGCCTAAGGCTGGAGCAAGGCTGCTGCCCAGACTACTAAAAAAAAGGGGAGAGGCCATGAACAGACTATTCATGGAAGCGCAGTACAGATGGCCCCTAAGCCATGCAATTCCTCGCAGTCTTGCTTCCCAGAATTTATCCTAGAGATGTATATGCATGAAGAAGAAGACATTTGTACAGTCAGCCACTGTTGTCGTTTCAATGGCAAAGGGTTGGAAATAGCTCAGTTATGGTACATTCCTTCAGTGCCTGGGAGCCTGTTGGCGGCCCTACCCCCTTGCTGCTGCCGCTAGTCTCCATTGGCGGGGTGGTTGGGCTCCCGCTTGCACCCACCTTGGCCTTGTGCCGCCCACTCACCTGCTCCACCATCTTCTGCCCCTTCACTGTTGCCCGCTGCCAAAGCCATGTTGGTCGCCAAAGCCTGTCATATTCTGTGCCGCTCCTGGTGGTCAATGCACATCATAGCAAGCAGTTGAACTCCTGGTCGAACAATTTGCATGCTGGGCTTTTATTATATAGGATTAAAAAGTTATTTATGTCCTTAGCTGGGTGGCTCGGTTGGTTGGAGTATTGTCCCATGCACCAAAGCATTGCTGTTCCATTCCCATTCAGGGCACATATCTGTTGCGGGTTTGTTCCCCAGTTAGGGTGCATATTTGGTAGGCAGCTGATCAAAGTTTCTCTCTCTTTCTCTATCCCCTCCTTCCCTTCCTTCTTTCTCTCTTCCTCTCTTCCTTTCTCTTCCTCTGTCCCTTTCGCCTTTCCTCTTCCCTTTTTTTCTCTAAAAAAAGGAAAGAAAAAAAGCTATTTTCTGGCATAGAGAGATGACCAGGATACATTGAGAATGTTAAAAAGAAGGGTATAGATATTGAAGAGGAATATAAAAAAAGTATAAATATAGGAATATATATTTGTCTTCTCAAAATATAATTGGTTATCAGGGATAAGGATGGGAGTGGATGAGTAAGACTTTTCATTATTATGTTAGAAAACAATTTAAAAATTTATCCTCCTTACTCCTCTTCATGCATGTGTGTGTTTATGTCTGTTTATACATATAGTAGGAGAAAGAAAACAATCTTTTGAACTTCAGACATTGAGTAATTTATGCTTTTGATCCTTATGGTAAAATTTTCCTTTTTCTATTGGATAAACTTTTAATTTGTTCTCTGAACCCACAGCCTCTCTTGTAGTCTTATTAGAAACCTTGCAGTCTATGGAACTTTAAATCAGTGAGGGTAGGTTGCAATAGGAACCTACCCTTTTCTCTCCTCTCAAAGGATAGACCTAAGTGAATCTCTGTAGGATCCCAACTAATAGTTTTTCCTTCGTCCTGTCTTTCTACAGAGCCAGTGGCAGCCCCAGCTGCAGCAGTTGCGTGACATGGGCATTCAGGATGATGAGCTGAGCCTGCGGGCCCTACAGGCCACTGGGGGGGACATCCAAGCGGCTCTGGAACTCATCTTTGCTGGAGGAGCCCCATGAACTCCTCCTTAACCCCCAGAAAACTACCAAGGTGGCTGTCCATTGGAGGCACTCTGGAGGTGCCCCATCTCTCCTTCCCTTAATACACCTGATGGTTACCTTTGCTTTGTCCAGTGCTTGGCCTTTCTGGCTGATGCGTGTTGGTGGAAACAGTGGGGCAAACATGATATGTTAGTCTTGGTACTGCAATGTCAGGGAGCAGGGCTGGCCCCTGCTTCTAGGCCCTGGGTGGAGATTTTTAGTTCCATGTCATGGGATTCTGTGTGATGCCCACATTCTCTTTCGGGAGAAGTTTCCAGTGATAGTCCCCAGACCCTTTGGTACTCTGGACTGTGGCATCCTCAGGATGTGCCTAAGGCTGGAGCAAGGCTGCTGCCCAGTTTTCAGAGTGTCTAACTGTGTTACTGCTGTGGCCAGAAGAGGTTTGTGTTTCTGAGATGACTATAGGCAGCGGCCAGGTGCACTTTCAGAGAAGCAGGTAGGGGCAGCTTATCCTCCGCAGCAATTCCTCTCTCAGAGGCTTCTAAAAAAGTCCTTGTCCCTCTCCCAGCCTAGTCTCACCAGGCACTCTTTTTTAAAAGGCCTTTTCTTCCTTCCTCCCTTCCTTCCGGCCCGCCCGCCCTCCCTCCCTCCCTCCCTTCCTTCCTGACCCGAGGATATTTTTCCATTGATTTTTAGAAAGAGTGTGAGTGAGAGTGAGAGACAGTAACATGAATGTGAGAGAGAGACATTGATTGGTTGCCTTCACACATTTCCAGCTAGGTACATGCCTTTGACTGGAATTGAACCCGGGACCTTTCAGTTCTCAGGATGACACTCTTTCCACTGAGCCAAACCAGCTCAGGCTCACCAGGCATTCTTTGATGCCTATTCTGTAATGATGCCAGAATACAGGCCTCAGAACTGTGCCAGGAGGCACTCTTTGCCCTAAAGGCATAAATACAAGAGCACTTACGTAACAATACTAAACAACAATAGCAGTACAGCGGGCATAGGTCTCAGCTTTTATATTGCAGAGAGGGCACCAACCCCAAGCTGCTGTTCCATCTGCCCCAGCTCTTGTTCCCTTTGGCACTGCATGGCTTGCCGCACTGCAGACATGTCCGAGTTGAGTGAGTGGGTTTCATGTACTTTGACTACTTTGTCAGGTGAAAAATTCTTCCCTTCAGATTGTGTTTCAGTAGGAAATTGCTCAGAGGACTGCTCTTGCCTGTGCCTTTGGCAGGTGTTCGTTCCATTCATAGTATCACAACCATGGTCATTTGGCTTCTGCTTGTCACCTGGGACAGAAGATTTGCCACTTATAAAGACTGCCTACTGTGAAATTTGTTCCTAGTCTTTACCCCACAGCCCCCTTTCTGCTCTCTCTGCTATGCTTCACTAGAATGCCTTCCATCAAGGAGGCTAGTGCGATTCACTTGCTCCTTAACCTCCAGTGTTGGTCCCCAGCACATTCTGTTTGTCACTTTGGATGACTTCCAGCATATGAGTGATATTCCTAAAGGGAGATACTCAGGAGGATGCACTATTCCAGAAATAGCCCAAATGGCACTCTAGAAAATGTGAAGCCTCTCCATATTTCCCTCTCAATCCAAGAATTAATGTTGAGAGGTGTTTGCATTGGCTGAGAAGACAGAATAAACCCACCAGGGGCCAGACGCATTTGTGACTCGGTGGACTGCCTAGAGCCCAACTGCCTCTATGGTTGGGACAGAAACCAGGGAGGCCTGCCTGAATCCAATGTCTCTGGCTGGTTTGTGGTGGAAGCAAGGGCTAGTTCCATCTTCATGGCCTGCCTTGGTTAAATGGGGCGGACACAGCCCACTTGTCCCCGTGATACAGTTGACCTAGAGCTGGTTTCCTTTCTGTGGCCTCTCACCCCCTGTTCCCAAGGTACTGCCTTCAAAGATACCAGGGCTCCTTAATTCCCTGCCCTATTATGATGTGGAACATTTGGGTAACCCTGCCATGTCCCTAAAACTGACCCCTAAATACCAGTTACACTGTTTCCCAGAACTGAGCATCCCCACTATTTCCTTTTCCCTTGTTTGCCAGCTCTTTCCTCCAGGGTCTTGGCAAGTTGCATTACTCCCTTTGGCCATGTTTTAAATACACTGAGTTTGATAAGTGCCCCTCCTGAGTCTGTGCTGTCCATGGGCGAAGGACTTCTTCCTCAATGTCTCCTTCACCTTGTCAGTAAACATTTGGCCTCTATTTTGTGCCAAGTGAGAAAGATGGGATCCTTGCCCTCCCAGGAACAGGTCAATGGTTAAACAGACAAACAGTTTATGCTAATGTCTGATGAGAACCAGGCCAGGCTGGTCCAGTGGGCATGGGACTCACTGGTAGGGGAGCTAACTTGGGTTAGGGTTAGGGGCTCTGTGTATGATGGGGAGTTTCTTGGAGAAAGTGACATCTAAGTTGAGACTTGAAGGGTGATGAGGAATTGGGCAGGAAGGTATATGTGCTGTGTGGGCTGGTAATGGAGGAGTAGGAGGTGGTGCAGAATTTGATCAGGCTGAGAAGTTTGAGCTTAGTCTTGAGAGCAAAGAGCACCGTGTGGATGGCTTTAGGAAGAGCAGTGGGAGACTGGATGTGTGTATGAGATAATCTGACAGCTGCGTGGAGGCTGGATTTTTGGAAAGTGAGGCTGGGATTGGGAGATTAACTAGGAAGTTCCCTGCCTCCAGATGAAACATGGTAGGGCCTAGACTAGAGCTGGGAGGAAAGGAGGGATGTGAGATGTGAAAAACTAGATGGGGGAGAGGGAAAGGGAGAGAAGGAGGCAGGCAGGATGTGAGTAGATGGTAGTACAACAAGAACAAGGGGTTGGGGTTGGAATTTGAAATGCAAGTCTAGTTTTGGACAAGTTAAGCTTGAGGTGCCATGGGACAGCCATGTGGGCATGTCTTGTAGACAGTTGGGTGTTTCTAGGATGTAGATAATGATCAAGAAGTTTTAAGTTGAAGATTGGGCCTGTGTCATGTGAGAAGAGGCCCAAGGGAGTAGGCATACCCACTTTATAGGAAATGGTGACGAATGGACATGGAACATAGAAGGGGGCGGGATCTGCTGCTTTTGTAAAGGTGAGAGCAGGAGTCATTTAAGCTGATGAAATGGAAGGACTGGACTGAGAGGGCTTGGCCAATGGTGTGAGATGCCACAGAGAAATCTAGTAACAAAAGGGCTAACCTTGGACTTGCTGACTTGAGCTATGGTGACCTTGAGGAGATGCCACAGTGGAACTGGAGTCCAGTTGCAGGAATTGAGGCCTGAATTGGAGGGAGGGGGAGAAAGGAGGGAGGGGGCAAGGTAGTGGAAGCAGGGAGGCCTGGGACTCTAGTTGGTAGTTGGAGGGGAGAGGGGACTGAGTGAGCTTTTGTGGTTCATCAGAGGTGAAATTGGAATTGATCACAAAAACTTTTCTAGGAAGCGAATGGGTGGGGGGTAAGAGACCCCAAAATAGAATATGCAAACATCTAGAGATGGGTGTTTTCTGAACAGATCCCTTCTCCTGATATAACTCAGATTTGGGCTGGCACAGCTTGTTGGGCACATGGGCTCTGGTTCTGCTCCTCTTCTCAGCCCCATCTGGCCTGCACCCCAGATCAAGCTTTCAGAGCCCTACCCTGAGGTGGCTACATTGCCTCTGCCACAGGCCTTGGCAGTAAATGTTTGGTGAGGATGAGTATTTAGGCCTCCCTCTATCTACTTACCCAGCCTGTCCAAGCCCTTCTGTCTCTGGGCTGGGGTTAGGTCACTTTGGCTGTGCGCCCCCCCCCCCCCATTTCCTTGGACCTGTCCCTGTCTGGCTCCTGTAGGCTCTGCAGTAACAGGATTCAGCTTCCTCCACACTTGAGACCCAGTCACCGCCCTACTCTACCTTGGCAAAAATGGCTAACAGCAGTGCTCATTTATCAAGTACCCTCTCTGTGCCAGCCATTGAGCTAAGCTCTCACATATGCCATCTCAGTTGATCCTGAGAAGTAGATATTATTTCCATTTACAGATAAGTGCTTCCTGTTAATGGGACGTGACTGTGCTGGGAAACTGGCCCTTCCAGAGCTTGGGTGGGATTATATCAGCGCAGTCCCATCAGTGTACCCACCTGGGGCCTTGCGCCAGGCAGTCCTGGTAGCCACTCAAAGGGGTGAAGGGTCTGCTCACCACTCATGCATCCTGGAAGCACAGCTTGAATTTTGGAAGGGAATTAGGCTTCTAAGTCAGACCCACTGAGGTTATGATCTCTTCCACAGACACCCTAACCTCTTGGAGCCTCAGTTGTGTCCTGTTTTACAATTTCCTCAACTTATATGAGTGGATATTGACCATTTTTATATCAGTGATGCCATGACACTCAGCTGGACAGGTGAATCCTAACAGAGTCAGGATCCTAACAACGAGGCAATCCTAACGAGAGACAGGAACAAAAACAGTCTAGGGTCCTGTGACAGGGACTAGAAAACCAGTTGCTGTCATGGAGGATGGGGTTTCATTTCTTCTGGTCTCAAATTCAAACTCAGTCTTTTTCACCGTGTTCCAGAAAGCTGCTGGATGGGCATTGGCCCAAGGATGAACCTGGGCTAAAATCACACGATTTAACAGCCTGGTGTCTCGGCTCAAGGCAGTGCCTGTGTGACCAGAAGGGATGAGATCAGGCTTTCAGCTCTCTTACTGCTAGTCTCCTCTAGCTGTGGCATTCTGGTCCAACACTAGATCTTTGAAAGAGGTGAACACAAATTGGGCTACCTAGCACCTAGGAGGGTCTCAGTAGAAGTTTTTGTTAAATGACTGACTGATTGATATCTTAGGTATCAAGTAGGATTAGAGAGACCAAGCAAAGCCCATGAAGGACATAATTGGAACTGGGATTATTTACCCTGAAAAAGTAGATTTAGAAGGATATGGCTTCTGTGTCGAAATCCCCAAAGGGCTCTATTCCAGGAAGACAGATTAGACATGGTGTGTGTGGCCTTGGAGGGCAGATTTAGGACTACTGCGAGAAAGAGGTATCTTCCTCGGGAGAAGGCTTTGTGTCAGAGCTACACAAGATGGGCCAGGCTTGTGGGGATAAGCTCATCTTCATTGGAGGTATGAAAGCAGCGGCTGCATGACCACCATAAGGGCTGTTTGTAAGGCACTCCCAGGTTGGACTGGATGATAGTTGAGAATTCTAATCTCAAGAATTGGGTTTCCTAGATCACTGTATTTATGAAAGAAAGTGAACTGTTTGTGGGAGATCACATGTCTGCATGTATTTCTTTTCCTCACTCAGGTGGCCCTGAGGTCCAAGTATCCCATCAGAGCTGGGAAGGTTTTGGGATACCTTCTATGCTGCAGGGGTAGTTTTAAAAGCTTATTTATTTCAATCTACAAACTAGAATGCAGTGCAGAAGTTAGAATGAGAAAGTTTTGTCTATCTCTGGCTTAGATAAGAGATAGCCCGGAGGAAGAACTGCTATTTTAGCTCCTCTTTCTTCGTTTGGAAACAAAGAAATGGAGGCCTGGGCTAGGTCAGGGTCTGATTAACTTGGGTCAGTGGCCAAGCTGGGACTTTGTTTTTGGCCTCCCAGCTATATCTAAGTGTCAGGAGACTTTGTTCGCCTAGATAGCTTCCACATGGTTCCCACGAGATCCTGCTCTGCCTTAGGTCTTGGGCACTGAGAAAGGAGGCTCAGAGATGGATTGTGGGGTGGAGGGAGGAGTTTGTATCCAGAAAGACTTGGGAATATGCACAAGGTATATATCTATCTACACTCTGCTAAACTGCCGTTCTGTATGGGGTGGCCACCAGATGGCGCGCCTGCCACAAGCTCAATGCCGTGTGGACTGGAACTGAGTAGCAACTGCCCTGTAGATAGGGCTTGTGCCCTCTCAGGGTTCCCAGCCCCACCTGACCTGCTTCACTGTTTTCAGGATCTCCCTGGTCTCTGCCCCCTGCAATGAGTGGGGTGGGGTGTGTGTGGGGGGGCAGTAAGAACTGCCGTTGATAATAGCCAGAAGGCGTAGGTGGGCACCAAGCTCTGAGGCCTCATAGCAGGGAATGGATCTAGCAGGAAGGGGTCTGTGGGCTTGAGTTCCTTATATCTTTATCTTTAACCTCCCACAGGCCTCTTGTTAGGGGTGGGTTACTCCTTTGAAACCAAGTGTAGCCATGGAATCAGGGATGAGGAGGGGGTCAGAGGAAGCTTGGAGAGTGGAGGAATACTCTGAATAGGGCTTTGAAAGACTTTGCTTGGAAGGCTGAGGAAGGTTCCCAGGGCCTCTGCTGCTTCAGGCCTGTGAACTTCAGGGCTGTGTGTATCCATTTCTCTGACTCCCCAAGGAGCCTTCTTGGATTGGACTGTGCCTTAGCTGCCGTTCAGGGAAGACCATGTCAAGGTATTTTTTTTCCTAGACAGAAACCCCCAAATCATTTCTTTCTGTTGGCTTCCTTTCTGCAATCCCTCATACTTGGAGTAATGGGGAAGAGGAGGACAGGAATGACCTCTGCCTCAGACCTGTCAGTATCCACATCTGTCACTTCCTTTGCTGATCCATTTCCCATCATTGGGAGTGCGGGTTGTAGCCCTGTCCTTGTTTAAGGCTCCTGTCACCACCTGTTCCATTCTTATTTTATTTCCCTATGCTGCCTCAGGCAGGGAGGCCACACACAAACACTGGTCCTGTGCTCTCCCCACCCCATAGAGCGGTACCTGCTCTCCTCTATGTCCATAGTCTAGCTGTCATCTCCTTCTGTGGGCCTGGTTCTCACCTCCCCTTGGCTGTCTGTAGTGAAGTAGGAGTGGGCTGCCTTCTGGTCCTGGCCCTTTGCCCCTAGATTGGCTGGCTTAGGGATGCCTGCTGGTGGTAAAGCAGGTGCTGAGCTGGCCATGGAGGAGCCCAGCCAGAGGCCCACCCTGGCACATGAGGTGGGATGATCTTTAGCACTACCCCCTCACCCCCACCCCAGCCTGGAAAAAATATCCCTGGCATCTGTCCCAGTTTCCATCTGCTGCCTTGTTGCTTGGAAGGCTGAGCCTAGACCCTAGCCTACCCTCCTGCCCAGCACTTGGTAACCTGGGACCTGTCTGGGTTTTTTGAAGGATCATTCAGATTCAGAATACAGCCTAACACAAGAGGCAGCAGCAAAAGGGTGCGTTGCTTTAAGAGCTTTATGATGTAAAAGAGTGTTGGCCCCAGAGAGACAGCCTGAGCATCAATCTCAGCCCTTCTCTAACTCTGACCTTGGGGACATCATATTCTCTCTCTTTTCCTTGGTTTACTTGCTTGCAAAAGGAGCCAAATACTAGCACCCATCTCATAAGATTGTGAAGATGAAATAAGTTAAAATGAGGCTAAGAAATATGCACAGAACATAGTAACACAGTGTTAGCTATTGCCATTGGAGTCAGAAAACGCAGGTTCCCATCTTGGCTCCACTAGCTGACTTTGAGTAGGTTCCTCTCCCTCTCTGCCTCAGTTTCCTTCTCTAACATGGAATTATGCTCTCTCACTGAGGGGAGAATATAGGATTGCAGGGAGAATGTAGGTGGAAGTGGGTTGTGAATTGCCATGCACATGAGTGGTATTATCATTAATTCTGAATTAGCTTACCTTTGGAGAGAGGGCAGACACTATGGGCCATACAGCTCAGCAGATGAAGCCCTGGGCTGGAAACAGAGTCAGCCTTGAAGGCTAGCCTGTGCCAGGACATGCTGCTGGCTTCCAGGCCTGGAGAGGGGCTCTTGAACCATCCTCTCTATGGGGCAGTGTGTGGCCCACCCAGTTTATCAGGAAACTAGTCCTGTACTATCTGTGGAGGCATCTTGATTTACCCTTTTGGCCTGTTGGGTTACCTTGGGGCCCTTAAGGAAGATGCAGGTGATAGCTGGAAAAACAATTTGGAATGGTAAAGCAAAACTTGCTGGTAACAATACTTTCCTGGCTGTAGATAGAGCACAGAGGGCTGGAGCTGAGACTGGGACGAGGGTATCTTGCTCCCTGTCTTACCTGGTGTCTGCAGTGTGAGAATCATGTCCAGGTAGGTGTATGGGCCCTGGAAGCTCACATGCATCTCTGCTATCTCCTCCTCACCCTGTGTCCTCAGTGCAGTCCACCTGGGCAGAGACGTCTCTTAAGCAGCGGATAAGTGTGTTTCCCATCCATGGCTCTTCAGGCACAAGGCAAAGTAAAGGGTCCGGTCCCCTTTGGGCAGAATTGGTGAGAGAGTTGCCTGGGCTGTTCAGGTGACTGTAGAGGGACTGGGCCTAGACCCTGCAAGGGATCACCAGGTTGCCTTCAGTAGCTCAGCCCTATGTAGCTGGCGAGCGGAGAACCCCTGTAGCTTGTCTGACTCTGCCTCCTCGCAGTGAGTCCTAAGCATGCAGGATATTCCCTCTCTTCTGCTTGGGTAAGGGGTCCTGTTGATTATATCCCCCTGCACACACATGGAAATGAGTTTGGATTTTCTGAGCACACACCAGCTGGCTGGGGGGAGGCAGCCCAGAAGGCTGCTGGCTAGGGAATAGGGAGAAGAGGGAAGGGAGGAGAGGGAGCCAGGCCAAGATGAAAATTCCACCTCACAGCAGAGCAATGATGGGGTGCTAAGTGCTCCCCACAGCTCATCAACCCCACCCCACCCACCCCCCATCACTCACCTACCTTCCGTGCTTATAGGCCCAGAGAGAGCCATGTCCACTCAGGCCAGCCTATCCTCTGAGAACCACAGTCTTCAGGGTGCAGAATACCAAGCTGGCCATTAGCGAGGTTGCCTGGTGGTAGACTTGTCTGTAGCCTCAGAGAGGTCCTCCCCCTCTTCTAGGCCAACCCTTTCATTGGCGAGGGTGGGGGGTGAGGAGCAGGACTACCTCAGATCCCAGAAGACCACAAGTCTGTCTTGTCCCGGTCCACTCAGGTTCTCCTGTGGAACTGCTGGAGAGGGAATGACTAAGATTCCACTGGCCGTGGGCGCTGCGCCCCACTTGGGTAGCCCGGAGGCGTGAAAGGCTGCGAGGGGCGGGGGAGGGGTGGGGTGGGGTCAGGCGTTTGACTCCGCCTCTTCGTGCTGGTATCGGTCTGTGCTCGGGTGCTGGCTCAGTCTCCGCAGCTCTCTGCTGTCGCTCCTGGTCCACGAGATGACACCGCCTCCGCCCAGATGCACCTCCCTCGGTGCCCCGCGCTACCGCGTTCCTGGCTCACAGGCTCGGTCCGGACTCCCGCTGCAGTTGCTACTGCTGCTGCTCTGGGCGGCCGCCGACACCCAAGGACATCCGAAGAGTGGACCCCGCATCTCCGCTGTCTGGAAAGGTAGGTGGCACGCGAGGGGGGGGGGCGGAGCGCGGGATCCGATGCGGGTGGGTGCGGAGTGTGCGGCACCGGTGGGGGTGCGTGCGCGAGGCTCTGTGGGTCCCGGGTGCTACTCTTGGGGAGAGTGTGGGTCTGGATGAGTGTGAGTGTGCGCGCTGGCACACTGGAGCCGCTGGAACACTGAGGGGAAGCGAGTGGTGGGGCCGGAACCCAGGCTAAGTCGCTTCAAGTCCGCCCGCAGCTGGCAGCCGCAGCGCCGGGGCACCGGGAAAGGGAGCGGGGCCCCTCTCTCCGCCCAGAGGCGCTCTCTGTCCTGCAGCACAGGGCCTCTGTGCAAGACTCTCTCGGGCTGGGACCTCCACCCAAGTCCTTCCTGAGCTGCGGGTTCCGCTGTCGCATGGAGCCCTGGCTGGGCCAGAGACGGGGGCGCGGACTCTGCTGCCGCTGCTCCGCTCTGGCTGTGGGAACAAAGACCCTGCTGCCTGCCCTCGCCCGGGGCCCAGGACCCAGACCGGTAAAGGGATGGGCACCCTGAGGCGTGCTGGGACTTGGTGTGGTGCTGCGGAGGCTTGGGGCACCTGGACCTGGGCGCTACCTCTGCAATGCCGGCCCCGGCCCGGGCACCGGCTGATCCCTCCACCCTACCGATCCGCACGTGGCAGTTGTTACCAGGAATAGGTGCCAGCGTTGTGGGCACAGCATTGGGTGGGGTGCGGCCGTTGGGACCCCACGCAGCGGATCTGGGGCGGGGGTGTAGCTTTTAGGCTGCGGTGGATATGCGAGTCTGAAGGACAGGAGTCTCCCTCAGGGGTGCCTTAGTTAAACAATGGGTCCAAAGCCGGTTAGGTGGGGTTTGAGGCTTTATGCCATGAAGGATTGAGCTCCCCTCCCCTGCATTGCACGCAAATGCTTCCCACGCCCAGGACAACTGGGTTCTGTCCCCAAATTTGGTGGTGCTGTGGCCTCTGTGGTGGAGGTGGACTTAGGGTGGGGGTTGAAGAAGCTGCCTGGTCTGGCCCTGACAGGACCCTTTGATGACTGAGGCGGTTTGCAGGGATTGCCAGAGCCTGAACATTATCTGGGGCAGGTATTCTTAGCAGAGAAGGAAAAACCCCCACCCAAAACCAATGGCATAAACTGCATCTGTAGCCAAGAGAATGTGACTTGCCCAAGGTCACTGGACAAAGTGCAGACAAGGCTGTGATCTGGCACAGGACCAGTGCTAGCACTGGGTTAGGGAGGGGAAAAGGATTTAGGCAACTTCTTGGCCACAAAGGAGGGACTCTGGGGGTCCGCTCTGTAATCCAGCCCCAGATATTCTGGTGGGAGTGCAGTGGAGTAGGTGGCGCTCTGGCTTCTACTTATGATAGACATCTCCAGCCCAGGCTTCCTCTGCCTTCCCAATGTCTTGGCCTTGGGTCAGACCTCTTGGCTGTCCTGGACAGCCCAGCATTTGGGCCCTCTCAAAGGGATAAATAGCCATGTCCACGTGTTCTAGCATCTCCCCCTGCGCCAACCCTCTTACATTTGGCTCTGCTTGCCTCCACTCCTCAAGACTTCTCAAGACCCTTCCCCAAACATATTTAATGCACACCCATTTCGTAGGACTTAATATGTAAATGCACACCCATTTCGTAGGACTTAATATGTACCTCCCCATCTTGGGCACTTAGTCTTTCTACCCTGAGGCTTTTAGAAGGCTTTCAGTTCTTTTGCCCACTTTTCAAAGCTCCTAATCCAGCACCACCTCTCTTTTCCCTCCGTGTAGTTCACTGTAATAGCCACTCTGGCTGTGCCCTCTGCTTGGTAATACACTAATATCCCCCACTGGGGTCTGCCAGCCCCTCACTTGTCTTGTTCCAGGGCAACCTGTAGTCTCCTTCATCAGTGCCAGGCACCCCACTGGCCAGACAGACCCTGCCATTTGCCTGTCCCTCAGGACCACCAGCTGGTGATGGTATGCCTGGTTGCCAGCTGCCTTCCACTTCCTGTGGGGTGACACATGGACAGAAGTGGGCTTGGGCAGGGCAACCCCAGAAGTGAGGTGAGAGGAGGATCCCCTTGGCCTTACTGTAGTATAAGCCTAGGTTCCTGTCTACCAGTGGGTGGGGGTGGGTGGGGGTTAGCCTCCAGGAACAACCAGATCTAGGATAATGGTGGTTCTGGAGCCACTTCTTTATGAGACATAGATTGGTGTTAAGTTTTAAGCCAAGATAGGTGTGCGACTGGGTATGGAGCTCCGGCTGTTCTTTGTAATTTATTTTTTGCTTCATGGACCCCTACACCCTAGGGAAAGATTACATTAGGGAGTTCTGGGAGGGTCCCAGCCTGTACATGTCAGAGGTTGAGAACTCTCCAACATATTGAGGGTCCAGCAGTTCTGGGCAGGGACGGATGTGCTAGCACTAAACTGCTGGGTGCCTTTGAGTTCCACACTGTCTCTGACCCTCAGAACTCACCCAAGCAGGAGGGGCTCTGAGATTGTCCCCTGAAGGCTGTCACTGACACATGGGCCAGTCAGAGATATGACTGTTTGGGCCTGCCCTTCCTGCAAGCAGGGGCTGGAGAGGAGTGGGTCATAGGTGAGGGCAGGAGGTTGGCGCGCTGGTGGAAACTCTGCACCCCTCTCTCATTTCATCCCCATTTAGAGGAGATGGAGAAGCTCAGGAAGGTCCTGACCCCCAAGGTCAGAGATGAGCCAACCTGCTCCCAAGGAGAAGCAGAGCTACCTGCCCAGCCTGTTCTGCTTCTCCCTTGTCCAATTAAACAACAGGATGTTATTGTTGACTTGAGGCTGCTGGGGGAGCCATTATGGAGTTACTCCCCAGGGCAGGGGTGTTGTCACCCCCTTCAGGGGATGAGGTCACAGCTGGGGCTCCCTAAGCATCAGCATTTTCAGTGGATATCCTTGCCCCCTTGGGGATTTAGATGTACTCACCTTCAAGGTGAACCCCCTGCAGAACAAAAAGGGGACAGTTCCCAGGAGGAGATGGGGGTGGTCCTAGGGTGGGAGAGAGATGCTCTGTGATGCCTCTAAGAGCTTCCTGCCAAGTTCTGTGACCCCTCTGTTCTGACTAGTGAAAGTTCTGAGGGCAGGCTGGATGGAGTGAGTATAGGCACGGGCTCAAGATGACCGTGGTGTCAGGGAAAGACATCCCAGCTCTGGCCTGATTTTCTGTGTGACTCTAGGCAAGGGTTTGCTTTTTTTCTGAGCTTCAGTTGCCTCAAATGTCCAAAGCGAATGGAGGGAGGAGTTATACTTATTAGAGCACTAATCTCCGGCGATCCTACCTCTCCTGGGATAAGCAAAGTCTGTGGTGGCCCATTCAGATCTTTTTTTTTTTTTTTTTTTTTTCAGATCTTTTTTTAAAAAATATATTTTATGGATTTTTTTACAGAGAGGAAGGGAGAGGGATAGAGAGTTAGAAACATCGATGAGAGAGAAACATCGATCAGCTGCCTCCTGCACACCTCGCAGTCTGGATGTGCCTGCAACCAAGGTACGTGCACTTGACCAGAATCGAACCTGGGACCCTTCAGTCCGCAGGCTGATGCTCTGTCCACTGAGCCAAATCAGCTAGGGCCAGATCTTATCTGTAGGAGAAATTGGAACCTGGGAAACCAGGGGAAATCCTGGAGTTTCATGTTCTTTTCTTTTTCTCTCATGAGCTGAGGATCAGCTGGAGGAAGTGGCGTAATGGTTTGTGGCCTGAAAGGTAGATAGTATTTCAGCATTTTTGACATTTGCTGGGGCCAACTTTGATGGTCCTGGTGCTGTGCTTGGGGATTGATCCAGAGATGAGAAACTAGACAAGTCTGTAGACTTCTCAGTGTAGGTGGAGAAATAGGAGGTCAACTTGCAATTTATAATAAAATGTGGCAGAGGGCAGCTGTGGGGTTGAGGAGGAACATAATCCAGTATCCCCAGTTAGGGAAGGCTTCCTGAAAGAGGTGGTATGCCATGATGGCAGGGGGAGCAGGAGACGACAGCTGGGGCATGGGAGGGACAGGAGGAAGCACCTGGCATGACAAGATTTCTGACCCTAAAACTTATAACTAGGACCAGGGAGAGGAGGAGGCAGTGAGTGGGAGACATTGAGTCCGCCTTGGCCTCCGGGGTTTGGAAAGGTTTCTTGCAGGAGATGACGTGAGCTCAGCCACCTGACTTCCACAACTGGCCCTGTGTGGGGAGGAAGGACCGTGACTGGCAGGGAAGTCTTCCCCGGAGTCACAGATTGCTGATGGGAAGCTGGGGCTGTGTCCTGGGAGACCAATGTTTCCCCCTACCCCCAGCCCTCCTGATTGTGGGGGACAGTTGAGGCCCGAGGCCTACCCCTAGGCAGAGACTTTTCATGGAAGGGAAGGAGCTCCCCAGCACCAGCCAGGCCCTGCGAGGGGAGGAGGGGGAGGTAGATGTCCTTCCTCTGACCTTCCAGGAACCTTCACCTTCTTAAGTGTGTTGGGTGGGGGTGTAGTTCACTCCCCGGGGTGGGAAACAGGGAGAGCTGGACACTCTTCTATGAGGAGGGCCAGGCTCAGCCCAAGGAATAGGGTCCATTTGCCTGCAGGGGGCAGTGGTGGGAGTGGGTGGCCTTTGTGATAGCTGGAGCCCCATCTGATATCCTGTCCTCCCCCAACCCCATGTCACTCATTTCAGCCACTATAGGCCCTGTGTCACAGGAGACTGACCACACTTCCCCTGCTTTGGTTGGCAGTTCTGGGGCTAGAAACTTCCTCTTCTCTTGGTTTCCTTTTTTGGCAAGGTTGGCTGCCCCGGAAACCTCCTCTCTCTCAGGGCAGGGGAGGAAGGGGTCCTCCTACAGCATGGAGGACTCGTTGGTCTTGGCAAAATGGGCTTCCACCTTCTCTAGCCAGCCTAAGCCATGAGAAACCAGGAGATCCATCCCTCTCCCTGCCCCCTATGTTATGAGGGAGGGGAGTGGTTCTCCCCCTCCAAGCCCTTTACTCCCCAGCCTTGGTCTGGGCCCCACTGTGTCTCCAGGACTGTGCCCTGGCCTCTGTGAGGCCCCTCCATCCCTCTGTGTCATTGTGTTAAGAGCTTCTCTTGGGATAGACAGAGCTGCCACTTCCCCAGTCCTACATGGTAGCCTGGCCCCACTCCCACCTTATCTTCCACACTTCTTCCCTCACCACTCCCCAATTCTCCATCTTTTCTTGCCTCAGGGCTGTTGCCCTGCACCCCATTCACCCTCATTCCTTTTGCCAGTGCTATCTCACTTCCTCCAAGGAGCCTTCTTGGATGACTTCAGCTCACACAACCTGACTGGACAGAATTTAGGACGTCAGAAAAAAAATCAGATCAGCTGAGCTAATCACAAGTTCCACAGATGGGGAAATTGAGGACAATGATGACAGGACTTGCCCAAGGTCACTCAATGAGACTGGCATAGCTGGGACCAGGACTGTGTCTTCTGCTCCAGGCCTCAGTTCTTTGCTTCCCTCCTTTTGCCTGTCTGCTTCTTGCTTTGTCCCAGGCTTAGAGTTCGCTGAGTCCCTTTCCTCCTTGGCTGGCTCAGTTTGAGCCCAGCTCTTACTGCCCCAGCACTGACATGAGCTCCATTCGGGATCTTAGATTTGGGTTGACTCAATGCACCTCTTCTTTTTTCCTCAGGGCAGCTGGGCCTCAGAGGGTCTCTGCCAGGGCAGGTTGAACTGTGTCATGACTTGGGCTAATCTGGGTTTAACCTTCACAGCATCCTGGGATTAGGCTGATCTTGAGTATCTCCTGCCCACTCTGCTTCCAATCAGGGGTTCGGGCTCTGTGCCAGCAGCCCTGAGCAGCCCTTATTGTGGAGGGCAGCTAGCCCCTGCCGTGTGCCTAGGTCTCTGTTCCACCTATCTGAGGAGAGAGGAGGAGAAGCCCTGGGCAGCACCCAGGTCCCTGGAGAGCAAGGCCTGCTGCCAGTGACTAGGGAGGGTACCCGGAGAGACCAGTAGATACATCCAAGGACTGTGATAGCAAGAAAGGTCACTGTGGAGTGTTACAACTGGGGAAGACTTCCTAGGGAAGGGGGAAGAACCAAGTGAGGGACAGGGACAAGGTTTGGGGTGGGAGCAGAGAGCTGCTCATATTGTTTGTCTTCTGGGCCTGAGGGAGAAAGGAAGGTCACCATGATAAGCTCAGCATTCTGTCAGTGGCCTGGGAACCTATTTTAAGATGTCTCCTCGTCTGACATGGGGTTTAACCTACCCCAGTCCTGGCTTTCCCTACTATCTTATCTGCCCCCACTTGCCCAGCCTAGCCTTGGCTTGGCCTGGGGATGACAGGGACTTGCACAAGGCTACTCAGTGAGACAGGCATGGCTGGGACCATGCCTACCTCTGGCCTCAGCTCTTGGCCTTCCTCCACTTGTCTGTCTGGCCTTGCCTACAGGACTCCACACCAGATGGTGTGATCTGAAAGAAGATGGTGTGTGCCAGCATAAGGTCAGAGGGAAGACGGAGCGATGAGGGCTGGAGCAGTCTGAACACTTCCTGGAGCCACGGGGGTTGAGACTAGATCTTCAAGGACAGATAAGACCATGTGCACAGAGAAAGGGGAAAGGACAGTCAGAGGAGGAAAGAGCACTAGCAAAGGTGTGGCGATAAGAAGGAGCCATGGCAGAAATGGGTAGGCCTTGTCCGCCAGTTAGGGGAATTAGGCCCTGATGGGATGGGCAGTGGGGAGACATGGTGGGTTCGTGAACTAAGGAGCCAGGGGTAGAGGTGAGTATTTTTATAATTTAATTTAAAAATATTTTTCAATTACAGTTGTCATTCAATATTATATTAGTTTCAGGTGTACAGCACAGTGATTAGACATTTATATATCTTATAAAGTGAACACTTAAGTCTAGTACCCACCTGGTACCATACATAGTTATTACAATATTTTGACTATATCCCCTATGTTGTACTTCATAGCCCTTGACTGTTTTGTAACTACCAATTTGTTCTTAATCCCTTTACCTTCTTCATCCAGACCCCCACCCCTCTTCCCTCAGGTAACCATCAGTTTGTTTTCTATACCTATGAATTTGTTTCTGTTTTATTTGTTCATTTATTTATTTTTTATTTAGTTTATACATATAAGCAAAATAATATGATGTTTGTCTTCCTCTGTCTGACTTATTTCATCTAGCATAATATTCTCTAGATCCATCCATGTTGTGGCAAATGGTAAGATTTCATTCTTTTTTATGGCTGAGTAATAGTCCATTAAATCCTCTTTATTTAATGGTCCACTGATGGGCACTTAGGTTGCTTCCATATTTTGGCTAATGTAGATAATGCTGCAGTGAACATAGAGGTGCATATATCTTTTTGAAATAGTGATTTGTGTTTCTTTGGATAAATACCCAGAGGTGGAATTGGTGGGTCATATGGTAATTATATTTTTAAATTTTTGAGGAAACTCCATACTGTTTTCCATGGTGGCTGCACCAATCTGCATTCCAACCAATAATGCATGAGGGTTCCCTTTTCTCTATACCCAAGAGGGGAGTGTTTTTGGCCGGTGCTGGCTGGTGGGAACCTTGCTGGGCATGTGTTAAAGAAGAGTTTGTGAGTATACCCTTCACTTCGCTATGGTCTGCCCAAGAACACAGAATATGTTCTATTTCTGGGCAGAGATCTCAGAAAACGTATCTTCTAAGTTAGTCACGCTGGTCATTACTCAGTGCTGTGCTGCACCCCTAGATCCACCCACACCACCGCATCAGGCCTGTATACCCACACTCAGACACATTCTGCTTAGGGCATTGTGATGGAGGTCAGGGCTTCACTGACCAAGAGACATCTTAGCAGACTGTACCCTCTCTGGGCCTTAGTCTGCTCATCTGTATGGAAGGGGCTGGCCTAGAAGCTTCCAAGGGCCCATCTATGAAGCACAGAGTTATAAGCACAGATTCCAGAGTCAGCCTGCCTGAGTGTCAACTTTTTCTCTACCTTAATAGCTGTGTGATCCTAGGCAAGTTATTCAACTTTTTTGTGACTCAGTACCCTCATCTATAAAATGGGGATAATAAGAAAACCCACCTCATAAGAGTTCAGTGATTATTAAATGAATTAATATATCCCCAAATCACTTAGAATAGTGCCTGGCACATGGTGAATGCTATGGAGTGGTTAGCTGGTAGATAGGGGTATCACTGTCATCATTGTGATCCTCTTCCTCCTTTGGTATCTCTCCTTTGGTTTCTGATGACATAAAGCTCTGGCAGCCCAGACCCCACCAGCTCTCCCTAACTGGTTGCCCTTCTACTGCTTCCCCCACCCACCCTTTGCTGGCTCTGCCTATGCTGACTGGGAACCTTTTTCTCAACAGTCTTTCCATCCTGCCTCCCTGCCTCCACTAACCATCTTTTGCCCCCTCTGCCACCTTTGCCCTGGCTCTGGGCCCAAGGGCAGGCCCTGCAGCTCTATTCATTGTTTCCTTTGAAGGAGCCACCAGCTGACTTGGCTCACTTTGGGGCTTTTAGAAGCTGCTGGGCTGAAGAACAGGTGAAGGTAGACGGGACATGGTGTTCATCCTAGGCTTCCTGTCTTCCCTGGGTGTGTTGCTTCCTCTCTGCTCCAGTTGGGTCTCAGTTGCTTCCCTGAATCTGGTTCAGCTTAGCTCCCCCACAGCTTGCTTTTCAACTGCCCCATTCCCTCCAAACCTTTGTCCCAGCTGGTCTCCTCACCAGCCAAACCTCTTGTCCTTTGGGCACAGAGGCTCAGAGCTGGCTTGGAAGGGCCTTAGTTTTCCTGTCTATGACATGGGCATGCACCCCTTGTCCTGCCTTTTCTGTAGGGTGGTTGGGGAATTTGGTGGGCTAGTCAGTGGAGGCAGATGAGGGTGTGGCTTCTGCTGCCTCTACCTCCAGAAAGTTGTCTCTCACTTTGCCAAAAGTGACCCATGAACCTAACCCTGAATATTTTGTGATTTTTCCAAGATTGATGGTGAGTCATAAAACCTAGACCTTAGCAAGTACTAGCTGTTCCAATCCATAGAGGAGGAAACTGAAGTCAGGAAGGCCAGCCCCTGGTCATAGTCATACCCAATCAGCTGCCTGGCTGCCAAAGGGAGAACGTGGCTTCTTGGAGTCTGGGCTGAGTCTACCTGATACGTGCTCCCCTCTCACCCACAGCTGACCTTAGTGGGCAGAGGACATGCCTTTTAGCCCAGCACACAGCTCCCTGTTCCCTGGCTAATAAAGAGAGGCAGACCTCTCACTTCTCATGACTAAACCATATCAAGAGCCTGCTACCTGTCCTAGTGCATGGCTCTGCCCCTGCCAGGCAGCTGGCTGGAACCTTGTCCTGCCAATTGTCGAATGTCACCAGCAACATCCACAGCACCTCCTTAGCATGAGCCAGTCCCACCCTGGAAACTGGGCTTCTGAGTATGAAGAGTAGCTTCTCACACCCTCATCCCGGGCCATGTCAGGAGAGACAAAATCAGTGCAACATTTGTCCCTTTGACTCCATTCATCCCAGTAGAAATGTTTCCCTCACTGCTCTGATGCAGTGCTACATTCCACCTTTAGTCACTTCTTAGAGTTTAAGGCTTTGGTTGCTAAA
The DNA here is from genome assembly GCA_004026665.1 of Murina feae. Lineage (NCBI taxonomy): Eukaryota > Metazoa > Chordata > Mammalia > Chiroptera > Vespertilionidae > Murina > Murina feae. Next base: position 25,423 of record PVJC01005130.1, on the reverse strand, counting down.
AGTCCCTGGAGATCAAGACCCCACCTGGAAGGTAGGTAGGTATGTGGGTGATTCCTGTCAGTTATCAGGTTAGTGCCTTCTCAACTAATAAGGAGGGAGATGGTGGAGAGCAGGAGATGACTCAGGGAAGTGGAGAGAAGGTGATATACAGCTTTTTGCAAATCCAGAGGCTCTCAAGAAAGTCCAGGATGTGGTTTCAGAGGGCTAAGCTGTGTGCTAAGTACCAGAAACCCTGGGCTGTAACCTTGCCCTGCCCCTGTCTCCTTTGCTGTGTGCCTTGGGCCATTGACACAGTCTCTCTGGTCTCTATGTCCCCTCAGCTCAATGACCGTTCAGATCTCCACCCTTCCACCTTGACCCATAGAGTGTGGGTTCCAAAGGGTGGAGAGGCTGCTGGCTAATTTCTGGGCTCCACGTAGGCCTTTCCTCTTCTCTCTGCCAGCTGTGTGGTAAGCAAGGGTGTGAGGTGAGTGGGGTGGGGCGTAGCTCCTGCCACCTGTGGCTGGGGTCCCAACTGGAGGTTGGCCTGGCTTCTGCTGTGTGTCTGAATTCTCAGAGCCAACCTCAATACAATCTTTCAAGGGACTCCTTGAGATTAGCATTCAAGACCTGTTGGGTCAGAGGGTCAGGTTGAAAGGCTGTCCCTGCCCAGACCAGACTGTGGGGCTGTCCCTTGTTGCTCCCTTCAGGGACAACAGTACCCCCTCCCCATTCCAGCTCTTACTTTGCCCTCCCCTTGGGAGAGTATGAGAGAAGGAATGGTGTTCCACCCGGCAGGCCTGCTTTACAGAAGTCCAGACTTACCCCGGCCAACTGGGTGCTGGGACAGTAGTGGGAAGGTGGCAGGCGAGCATGCAAGGAATCAACTCTGACTGGTTTCAACAGGATCAGACTTTAGGGACAACCCAACTTGGGGGGCTATGGCTGAGGGAGATTGCCCCCCACACCCAGCCATCTCCTTGACTCTTGTTTTGGTTTAGGCTTGGCCTGGGCCTTGACAGTCCTGACACTGTGAGGAGGGTGGGGACTCAGCGAGCGCCATGGAGACCTGCTGGGTCTGGGGCAGCCTGAGTGCGCTCTTGATCCAGAAGGAGTAAGGGTTGGAATCACATGGTGTAGGAGGAGAGGGTCTTATACCAGGCTGCCTCTGGGGCTATGCCCACCCTGTGTTCCCCTGCCTGAACTCCTGGTTATTCTGGGAGCTTTTAGCTACCACTTAGTCAGCCACTAATGCATCAGGCTGGAGAGTGAGGGGGGAGACATGGTGGTGCCAGACGGTGCTCCTTTTAGATATCCAGGATGGGAAGCAGAGGGGGCTGGGCAGGCAAGGGAGCCTGGAGGCGGGGTGCTAGAGGAGGAGTGGCTTTCAGGACACTGGCCCTGCTCTAGGGAGGAGGGGAAGCATCAGAGACTGCTGGGCAGTGCTTTGGTGTATCTTTGGGGGGCCACAGCACCTCCTCTCCCCATCACACAGGTCTTTAGCCCGCCTTTCTGATCTTCTCTGGTTAGTTCTCTGCACTCACCATACAATCAGCTTCCTTGCTTTGCTCAGTCTGTTTCTCCTGCGAAGTTAATTCTCTTTCTGTCTGTTCCTGATCCATCTAGCTTGAATCTGCTTTCCTCATGTCTTTGATTTCATAAGGAAGCAAAAAGATGTGTTTAAGGATGTGACAATTGTTCCCTGGGCCGGGCCTTTTTAGGGGCAGTCCCAGCCTTGCTCTGCATGGGCAGAGCCTTGAAGGCTGACCCCTTCCTGGCCTATGTTGGTGCCATGGGGCTACGGATCCTGGCCCCAAAGGCCTGGTGCTGCCTTCACTTCCAGGCAGCCCTCCTGCCCCTGAGTCCCCAGCCCCCGCTCCTGCCAACCTGAACAAAGCTTCCTTTCATGTATTCATTGAGCTCAGACACTTCCCAGGCACAATCAGGCCCTTTGAGGGCTTTGGGCTGTGCAGGAGAGGGTTGGGACTGGGGTGGAGAATGGGCCAAGTCCAGGTCCTGGTGCCGGACTGGTGCCATCCCCTCCAACATATCACCAGGCGCAGAGCAGTGAGGAACAAGAGCCTGGGGGTCAATGGAGGCAATGCTCCTGGGTTCCTGTTTGTTCTTCTGCAAAATGGGGCCAGTAGTCCCTGCCTCCCCTGCACCCCAGGGGCTGCAGCCAGGATTTGAGAGGAATAGAGCTCAGGCTTGCAAATCTGTCCTGGCCCCGATGCTGCAGTCCCCTCACATGGAGCTACAGCACCTCTCACCCGCCCTCTGTGCCCTCGGGAATTCTTTGTGAGCAGCTCTGGGGGCTGCACCTAGACAGTTTTGCCTGAGCATTGTGGAGGCTTGCTTTGATGTGGCTGACTCCCCTAACTGAATTCCAGGGTAGGGCCAGTTTCCCTTCAGACCTTGCTCTTCAGGACCAGGCTGCTGCCTTTCCCATCAGACTAGACTTCCCTGGGCAGGACTTCAGACGCCCAGCCAAGTGCTCCTTCAGGCCCCCCTCTGGTGCTTCTTTCCAGGGGCGAGAGCTGTGCCTTGGTTGTGGCCTTGTTGCTGGTGCAAGAGGAGGTGACTGGGAGAGATGGCCAGCATGGCCCAAGGGTTGGGGCTCCTCCCCTTTAGCCTTGGGGTTGAGTGTTCAGAGCTTCTGCCCCAGTCCAACATCTCTAGATGCAGACACTCAGTTTTTCCTGGCCCCTGGCTGGCTGAGGATGTGGGAGGGGAGCTACGGCTGCTGACTGTCTGGGTCCCAGGCTGGGCTGTGGGCTGTGGGCTGTGGGCTATGTGATGGTGGCTGCTGCTCAGGCTGCAGGTGCAAGGGGAGCTGTGGGAGCTGAGTCAGGAAGGCCTTGTAGCTTCCGGCTGCTGACCCCAGCACTCTAATTTTATCCCAGCTGGAAAGGAGGCCCAGCTGGGACTGATGGGATGTGGGTCTCATGGTGCAGGGAGGCTGCTTGGGCTGTTAGTGGAGCGCCCTGGGAAAGCCAGGTGAACCAGAGGTAGTGAGTTCAGCACTTCTCTGTGGCCCACAGTGCTGCATCTTCCTAAACGCTCCTGAGAACCAATACTCAGTAATGGACTAAGCAGTCTGTCCTGCTGCCTAGTGTGTCCTTGAGCTGGCGTTTCCCTAAGGAGCCCTCAGTTCCCACCTCTGCAGTAAGCCAGGTACAGCCGAGGTGGAGAGTGTGTTACCCACCTCCAGAGTGACTTGGCCATACAGGGATGTATCTTAAGGAAAGGGAGTGAAGGTGTGTTGTGCTCCTTGCCCTGTTGAAAGCAGAATCAGTAGGAATGGCTCAGATGGCAGCGAGCAGGATTGGGGGCAGACTCCAGAAAGGGCAGTTCTTTTCTGTCTGGGCTGGAGTGTGTCTTCCTTGGGTATCACTGCTAAGCTGGCTATCCTGGAATTTGCTGTAGCTGAATTGGTCAGGCCAAGTTCCTGCATGAGGCCTCAGGATAGTCGGAGGTGGGGAGATGTGAGCTGTCCCATCCCTGGAATTTAGTTCTGCAACCAGGACAACCTCAGCAATGGCACTGGAGATGAGACATCTCCCCAGAGGCAGTATCTACAGAGTTTCCTTTTTGGGCAAAATTGCCTAAATCAGCCCTCCTGTCTAAAGGCCCAGGCTGTGCTCTGTGAAGGACATCCTCTCCCAGAGTTGCTGGGGAGGGAGGGTGGAACTTTACCCCTGGGGTGAGCTGGCACCTCCATGAAACCAGGCCAGAGTGGCCCGGGCCAGAGTCTAGCTGTGGGTAGGAGCTTGGTTCTCGTTAAGGGACTGTACTGACTTTACAATCTTGTGCTATGCCTGCTCTGGGCCTCTGTTTTTCCATTTGTGAAATGGGAGTGAATGGACATTTAGATTCCTTTCCATCTCTGATCTGAGCTGACCTACTCACTGAAGGCCTGGGTTGGGCAAGGAGGAGTTGGAGAAGGCTTCTTGAAGGAGGGGATAGGGTGCTGAACAAAGTGATTCCAGGGAACCTGGACTCTAAGTGGGGTGGTTAGAGCCCTGCTACCTGCAGGGGGTGGAGATGGCTGCTTCCTGTGTTGTGGGTTGCAGAGAGCCTCAAAAGCACCGCTGGAGGTCCTGGTCCCTCTTGCCTAAGTCCAGCCTCTTGAAAATAGCCAAGTGTATGGGAGGGTTGGGGGTGGGGGAGGAAGCCTGCTCTCCTACGGGTCCCTACTCTGAGGGCATATATTGTAGGATAGGGGCCATGGCTTTGGGGTGAGGACAGCTGTTTGCTAGACCCTACCAGGGTACCCCTTACTTCTTCCACTTGTGGCTCTGAGTCCTGGTGCTGCCCCAGCCCAGACCCAAGCACTAGTTGCCAGGAAGGTACCGGTGTGCCTGAGAGGGAGGATAGGATCTCTCTGCCCATGGCCCAACCTCAAGTTTTTGCCAATTGCCTCCTCCTCAGGCCGCGCAGGGAAGGACCGGGTGGATTTTGGCTCGGCAGAGCCACACACCGTGCTTTTCCATGAGCCAGGCAGCGATTCTGTGTGGGTGGGTGGACGTGGCAAGGTCTACCTCGTCAACTTCCCTGAGGGCAAGAACGCCTCTGTGCACACGGTGAGCCTGGGGCCCTTACTGCCCCTTACCCCCATTTCTCCCCTTATTTCCCTTCTGGCCTTGGTGAGGGGCCTCAGGGAATTAGGGGATGGGAACTGGCATCTCCTCCTAAACTGATCCACCTCCTGTTTTATCCCATAAACAGTCCCTGGGGGAGGCTCCCTAAAGGTAATCCAGATGGGCGTGGGTATTGGTCAGTGTGGAGAAAAGCCTGGAGCTTACCCACCTCGCCAGGTGGGCTGCACTGATGGGGAAGACCTGGGTTGGAAGCTGAGCTCCAGAACCCCATCGCCCCTGGCTTCTGAGATCTCTGGGCTGGCGCTCTGGGCTTGGCTCTGGGTATCAGGCCGAGCAGCCTGTGTGACCTTGGTGAATCACTCACCTTCTCAGAGCCCTTGTTGCTCACCTATGCTACAAAATGAGCTTGTCCTGAGGGCACATGGACAGTGCTTGCAGGGCATCTGACCCCTGGCAGGGCGGCCTAATGCTTGTTCTCCTCTCCCCCAGGTGAACATTGGCTCCACCAAGGGATCCTGCCTGGGCAAGCAGGTGAGTGGAGGAGAGAGAGTGTAGAGGGGAGGCTGGCGCCTTGGAAAAGGGATGGGAGTCCCTGGGAGTCTGAGGAAGGAGGCATGGCCCTGCCTTGAGAGCCCCAGTCTGGGAGGAAAGAGGCAGCCCTGCCTTAGGGTTCCCAGTCTGAGTGGGAGACATAGTCCTTCTTCCAAGGTCCCTGTGTTCTTCCTCTGCTCTGAGGGGAGTTGGGATCAGCTGCATCCCCTCCAGGCTCTCCTTGGATACTGCCTCCATGCTCAGCCTTCTGATTCTGTCTTCCCCAAGACTAAGGGTTCTGGTTTGAGTCCTGCCAGGGCCTCTGACCAACCTCTCTTCCGCTTCTGGGCAGGACTGTGAGAACTACATAACACTCCTGGAGAGACAGGGCGAGGGGTTGCTGGCCTGCGGCACCAATGCCCGGCACCCCAGCTGCTGGAGCCTGGTAAGAAGGCCCCTACCCATATGCCTCGTAGCTTACCCTTGCATGGGTTGGCTTCTGCCTCCCAAGGTGGGAAAGAGGTGGGAGACTCAGAGGCTGGCTCACCTTGTATAGAATGCTTGGGAGGAGGGGAAGCTGGCATTCATGGGAAGCAGTGCTCACGGGATCATGTGGCTGTCTAACCCCCTTTGCTTCCCCCAGGTGAATGGCACTGTGGAGTCACTTGGCGAGAGGAGAGGTTATGCCCCCTTCAGCCCGGATGAGAACTCCCTGGTTCTGTTTGACGGTAGGGCTGCTGCCCTTGTCTGGGGGGATGGTGATCGAATCAGTGCCCAAGCTCAGGGAAGGGACTTCTAGGAGCTGTCTGCCCTTACCCATGCCTCTTCCACCATGCCCAGGGGAGGAGGTGTACTCTACAATCCGGAAGCAGGAATACAACGGGAAGATCCCTCGGTTCCGCCGCATCCAGGGCGAGATTGAGCTGTACACCAGTGACACCGTCATGCAGAGTGAGTCAAGCTCCAGCTGGGCTGGGGTGGACCAGAGTGTGAATGCCCACGGCAGCTCATGGGATCCTCATGTCCCTTGGGAGGTTCCCCAAGGGCGACTGGGGCCACAGGCCAGTTAGGAAAGTGGGAGCTTAGGACAGGTCTGAGCAGCCAGAGCTGAGGACATTGGCCTGGCAGGGAGCAGGGGAATAGCAGAGGCAAAGGTACAGAGACAAATGGGCCCTACACACTGTGGTAACAAACCGAGGAAGCCCCAGACCTGGAGTGGGGTCCCTGGGAGCCATAGTGTATCCCTTCGCTGAGCTCATGTGGGGGCAACTCTTCTTTCCTCCTCATTAGGCTCTGCCAATTAGGCAGAAGTGACATAAAGGCCCAGGGACCTTCTTAGTCCCCAGGCATGAAGTCATTGCTCCTGGGCTGATGACATCTTTGTCGAGGGAGAGCAAAATAGATGTGGGATGGGGTGCTGAGTTTCAGACCCCTTGGGGTGTTGGGCCTGATATTCTGAGTTTTATTCCAGGTCTGATTTGCTCCAGGTTTAGTTGTACAAAGTTGAGAGGGTGTGGTGCAGGGTTGGAATGGGTCTCCTGAGCAGGCTCCCCTGATACCAATTCACATGTATCACTGGTAGATCCACAGTTCATTAAGGCCACCATCGTGCACCAAGACCAGGCCTATGATGACAAAATCTACTACTTCTTCCGGGAGGACAACCCTGACAAGAATCCCGAGGCTCCTCTCAATGTGTCCCGAGTGGCCCAGCTGTGCAGGGTGAGTGGATGACTGAATGGGCAAGAGTGTGTGTCTATGCGTGAATAGGTGTAGTGTGTGAGTGCCTGTTTGTCTGAAGGAGTGTGTGAAATGTATGAGTAAGTCTGTGTGTGGGAAATGCACAAGAGTGTCTGTGCGTCTGTTTGTGGGTAAAGATGGTTGAGCTCATGGGCATATGTGGCAGTGTGCAAGTGTGTAGTCATCTAAAAGTGGGAGTATGAAAGTGTGTTCACACATGTGTGTTTCACCAGTGTGAAGGTGCTGGGATATTCGAGTATGTCACTTGTGTGTGAGTGTGCATGTGTGAGAATGGACAAATGTGTGTCTGAGTCCATCTGCTCTATAGGGACAGACCTAACACCCTCACCCTGCAGGTCCCCACTGCTAGCCCTGTGCCTGGGTCAGCCAGGCCTTCTAGCTGGAACCTGACCTGAGTCATGGGACACCTCTGCCCCTGCCAGAGCCCACCTTCTTCCTCTGAAGTCTGGGTGCTGATATTCCTGGCAGCAGGTGCCCAGGGAGTACTGAGGGGCCTTCTCTTTCCTCCATCCTTCCAGGGGGACCAGGGTGGTGAGAGTTCGCTGTCGGTCTCCAAGTGGAATACCTTCTTGAAGGCCATGCTGGTGTGTAGCGACCCTGTCACCAACAAGAACTTCAACAGGCTACAGGATGTCTTCCTACTCCCTGACCCTAATGGCCAGTGGAGGGACACTAGGGTCTATGGCGTTTTCTCCAACCCCTGGTGAGTGACCCTTGTCCTGGGGCTGAGCCTAGCATTAGTTATGTGCTTAGTAGGGATTGGAAGGCTTGGCCCCTGCTGAGGGGATGGCTGATGATGAGCAGGGACTCCAGAGTCAAGGCACAGGATTGTTGCCAAACCTGGGGTGGTACACAGTCAGTGCTTTGGGAGATTTTTATGCTGGTGTGTTTCTGAGTTTGTACAACTAGTGTACATCCATGTACTGTATACACGTTCATGGCAGTGCCTGTGTGTCTACCAGCTGTGTGCTCAGAGTGGGTGGTGGACCCTGCAAAAAGGCTGCTGAGGCCTCAAATGGCTAGCACACCCATCAGACACTGCCTACATCTGATAATTCACATCTCTTAATCATTCTCATTGATTGAAAATAAGGTAGGCAAAAGTGTTGGGTGTGGAGGGAGGTGGGACAGAATAGGGAAGCCAACACCCTACTCTGTAGCTCCCATGTGGGTGGATCCAGCTGGGCGGGGGAGGGCATGGGGTCTGGCCTTGGGCATCAGCATCCTGCAGCTGTGCCTGGAGAGGCGGGAGAATTGCCCAACAGGATGCACATGGGGATCCTTCTGTCCTGGGATTGGCCTCTGAACCTGCGATCCTATCGGGTTGTGGTTTTAGATTGCAGTAGAAAGAAATTAGGTTGAATTTCTCTTTCTCCCTCCTGCCTTAAATGATGACTGATAACTCTTAGACACTGGTCTTGGCCCCTAGGAGAGCCCTGTCTTCATGGAGCTCATAGGCTGAGGAGCTTGGTTAGAATGCTCTAATTGTGCCTTGTATGGTGCTGAGCTGGACTGGGTGAATGGAGGTGGGTAAGTACTGGGCCCCTCACTGAAGTGGTCTCTGTGTCCCCCCAGGAACTACTCAGCTGTCTGTGTATATTCCCTTGGTGACATTGACAAGGTCTTCCGTACTTCCGCACTCAAGGGCTACCACACAGGCCTTCCCACCCCTCGGCCTGGCAAGGTGAGCTCTGACATCTGCCATGACCCAGGCCCGTACCCCACTTCTCAGCCACCCACTGACTTGGGCCTACTCTTCTTGTCCAGTGCCTCCCAGGCCGGAAGCCGATACCCACAGAGACCTTCCAGGTGGCCGACAGTCACCCTGAGGTGGCACAGAGGGTGGAGCCCATGGGGCCTCTGAAGACACCACTGTTTCACTCTAAGTACCACTACCAGAAAGTAGTTGTCCACCGCATGCATGCCAGTCATGGGGAAACCTTTCACGTGCTTTACCTAACTACAGGTGAGGGACTACCCTGTGACCCCTAGTCTGCCTTTGTGAAAATGGATATGAAAAGTATAAATAATAATGTAATTAACATGTGGTTGGATCTTTATGCCTGGAAGGAAGAATTGAATGACTAAGAGCTATCAGGAGTTAGTATGTGTAGCTGTGGAAGAATCAGGCAGGGAGGGCTTCCTAGAGGAGGTGGGGCAGAGACGAAGAGGGGAAGGCATCCTAGGGTGGGAGGAGAGCAGGTTCCAGGATTCAAAGGCAGAAAGGTGGCCAGTCTGAGCAAAGCCAGGTGCAGGTTTGGTCCTGACATCTGATTCGTGAAGCTGGGAGGAAGAGATGTGGAAAGCCAGAAGGAAGGATATGGTCACTGCGTATCCTGTGGGCCCCTGCTAGACAGAATGAGGACATCAAACCCCTTTCCCTGTCTTTGGGATTATGTAAGTGAGAGGAAACATTTGATATGGCATGCACAGTATTTAGTGAGACATGAGGAAGGGCTTCCAGGTAACAGAGCCTTTGCAGTCTTGCAGAGGCACGTCCTCTTCCCAGAGAGAGCAGGGTCTGGCTGATCTCTGAAGATGGGTGGAATGCCCTGGGAGATGCCCCTGCATCCCAAGAAGCCACTGAGCATGAGCAGGTTTATGGCAGCTTCCTGGTCCCAGTTGTGAGCAAAGGAGACTCCTGGGAGTGAACATGGAGATCAGTGTAGACAGGCTACAGCATTTCTTTGAGACCTGGTGGGCAGTGATGCCATCCAAAAGGGCAGTGTTTCCCCCAGGTGCTGGCACCTGGGGCTCTAGGGCTTAGGCCCCACCCCTCCTTCTGTGTGATTTCTGCTGTTGCTTTCATGCTGGAACTTCTCAGAGCCACAGTGGCCACATCAGTTCCCATGGAGCAGTCTGATTTTTGAGTCCTGAAATCACACCTCTTTGCTCCTCAATTCATCTTGGCTGCACCAATGGGCTCTTGTCCTTGCTCTGCTCCAGCAGTGGTTGACCTAGCTGTTGCGGTCAGACAGTGGATGACAGGCACTGGGGTGCAGCAGAGGAGAAGTCACACAATGGGGGACTGGGAGCAGGAGCCAAGGACAGAAGGGTGGGGCCTGGGCTAAGGGAACTATGGACTCCTTTCCTGCAGACCTGGGAGGTGAGCACACTTGAATGATGAGGGTAGTTGTCTTGGTTCTCCTATTTGGAACCTGCAGCAGAAAGAATTGGAGCCAGATAAGAAATATCTTCTCAGCCCTCTGCAGGGAATGAGAGGCTCTCACAGCTGGGAGAAGCTATGGGAGGCTCTCACTGGGCTGCTGTGGAAGGAGGTGAAGGGTTGTGAGTGGGCTGGGAGCTTGTCAGGCCAAAGAAGCATTGGGACACATCTCAGAGCCTGCAAGAGGCATCATAGAACTAAAAGACATGCCTAGGCAAGCAACTATCTTATCATCTGACTATTGGTTTGGAACAAGCAATGCCCTGGGGAATTGAGAGGGAGGGAAGCTAGTCTAGAAACTGGGACAGCAGGTGATGTGGGATTGGGAAGACCCAGGGGTCAGTCAAGATGCCCATTAGACCCCCAACAGGTGTGAATGGATAAAGCAGTGGTCTCGGAGGCAGGCAGCCATTATGTGACCTTGGGAATCCCTGTCCAGAATCTAGAGTTCTTTTCAGATTTTATAAAAATTTAAAAATTCCCTAAGACTAAACGCAATGTGGAGTTCTGGTTTGGATCCTGAAACAAAGGACACTAGTGGAAAAACAAAACAAAAACATGAAATCCCAGTGAAGTCTGTAGTTGAGTTAATAATACTATACTGCTTAGTTGTGATGAATGTGCCATCTGTATTTATAAAAGCCCAGTGAATGGAATCACCAGTGGCTATGACGAGCACTGCGGCAGCCAACCAGCCTGATTCAGGCCCCATTTTGGCTCCAGCACCCTGATTGGGGGCAGGGCCAGCCAGCTGACTGCCCATGGTCCCTTCCTCCCCCACCCTCCGCCCCCCCGCTGGCCTGGCCCAATGGACACCCATTGGGATGGGCCAGCTTGACCTCGCCCATGCAGGAAGTTGTCCACCGGGCCTCTAGTTTATACTAATAAAAGGGAAATATGCTAATTAGACCGGACATCTTCTGGACAAAAGCCACGGTGGCAGGAACCGAGGCAGAAGTAGTTAGGGGTGACCAGGCTGGCAGGGGAGAGCAGTTAGGAGCATCAGGCTGGCAGGCAGACAGTTAGGAGTAATCAGTCAGGCAGGCAAGCAGTTAGAAGCCAGCGGTTCCAGATTGCGAGAGGGATTCCAGATTAGGGAGAGTGCAGGCTGGGCTGAGGGACACCCCCTTCCTGCACGAATTTTGTGTACGGGGCCTCTAGTAGTTATATAAGATGGTAGCATTAGGGGAAATTGGGTGAATGGTATACAGCATATCTCTGTGCTATCTTCACATTTTTTATGTAAATCTGAAATTACTCCAAAAATAAAAGGTGTATTTAAAGAAAACACGTCCTTAAGTTGTCCAGGAGGCAGAGCAGTTATGAAAGATGCTGAGTTGTGAGATTCTGACATCTCTGTGTTTCAGTCACCAGCTGTGTGATCTTAAACAAGTTGCTTAGACTTTCTGAGCCTCATTGCCTTTTCTGGGAAGTGGGGAAGATAATACCCACAAGCAGAGATATGGAGGAAAGTAATGAAGGGTCAGCATAGTAATTGGGTGTGCAGGACTGCTGGTTCTGTTCTTCATGCTCCAGCTTACCCAGGGTCTTATGGAGCTCTGGGCCAGCCTTGGAAACTTCCTTGGCTGCCCTCTGACTCCCACGTCCCTCACTCTCACCTTACCTAGTCTTGTGACCCTTGCCTGAACCATGACTTCCCACCCATGTCTTTCCTGGTTGGTCCTACGTAGAGGGAGGCTGCTTGTCTCTGAGGTGGGATGCCCATCTGCTGATCCTCTGCCCACCACCCACAGACAGGGGCACCATCCACAAGGTGGTGAAGTCAGAAGAGTGGGAACGCAGTCTCGTCTTCAACATCATGGAGATCCAGCCCTTCCGCCGTGCAGCAGCCATCCAGACCATGTCACTGGACCCTGACCGTGTGAGCCTCCACACCCCCAGCCCTGCCCTGTGAGACTACTCAGTGATGGCCAGTTGAGGACAGAGCTCTTTTGCATGCAATTCACATGTCCTTTTCAGAGCTTCTGGGCTGTAGGACAGCTGGCTATGGCCTGGGAGTTTAAATCAGTGTTGGAGATGGGGGCCCTGTTCTGACCTAGTCTCTCATTCCAGCGGAAACTGTATGTAAGCTCCCAATGGGAGGTGAGCCAGGTGCCCCTGGACCTGTGTGACATCTATGGTGGGGGCTGCCATGGCTGCCTCATGGCCCGAGACCCATACTGTGGCTGGAACCAGGGCCACTGTGTCTCCATCTTTAGCTCCCAAAGGTATGTTGGCTGGGACCCCTTCTCCCTTGGAGAAGGTGGACACGGGTGGGGGTGGTGTAAACAGGCTGCAGGAGGCGTCAGTGCTGAGTACTGGGCCATTCTAACCAGACCCTCCTCTTGGTAGGCACTGTGGCGGATACTGGGTGCGGGATGAACAGGGAAGGGCCAGGTGTCTGGCCTCCTGTCTGTTTAGCCTCTCTCTTCCCAACTCCAGGTCAGTGCTGCAGTCTACTAATCCAGATGAGCCACACAAAGAGTGCCCCAGCCCAAAGCCAGGTACCTGATTTAGCCCTGCCCAGGGCCCAGTCCTATGAGGGTGGTACAGCCTTGCCTCGATTCTCTCTCTGAGGGAAACCTGGTCTATTCCTGGCAGCTCCAGATAGTCCTGTGGAGGGAGCCCCCTTGGTGTGGGGATGGTGTAAGAAGAGTGGGGTAAGGGAGGCAGGGGAGAAGAAGGAGACTGGGTGCTTAGGTTCTTGTGTTCATTTAGAAGCCTTGGCCTTAGAGGCCTGGGGGAGGACACAGCCTGCCCTGGGAGCTCTCAGCCCCTCCTCACAGCTGCTTACCCATCCCCTCCAGATGAGGCCCCACCTCAGAAGGTCTCCTTAGCCCGGAACTCTCGCTACTACCTGAGCTGCCCCATGGAGTCCCGCCATGCCACCTACTGGTGGCGCCACGGAGAGAAGGTGGAGCAGAGCTGCGAGCCCGGCCACCAGAGTCCCAACTGCATCCTGTTCATCGAGAACCTCACGGATGGTCACTATGGCCACTACTACTGCGAGGCCCAGGAGGGCTCCTACGTCCGCAAGGCCCAGCACTGGCAGCTGCTGTCTGAGGATGAAGCCAAGGCCCAGCACCTGCTCGGCTGTGCCCATGCCCTTTTGGCCTCCCTCTGGCTGGGGGTCCTGCCAACACTAATTCTTGGCCTCCTGGTTCATTAGGGCCTCTTGGAGCTGGGCATGCTGTGGGCTTCTGCAGTCTCAGGGCACTAGAAGTCTCACACCCAGAGCCACCCGGCTGGGAGCTCCTTGCCCACCACTGGTTTCAGGGGGATTTCATAGCTTGACAGGGGTCACCAGGCTTGGAGATGGCCAGCCACAGGCAGCTGCTGGGCCCAGGTGGGCAGGGTGGTGGGGGTTGGAGAATGAAGGCACTGACTATGAAGCTGGGGCATTGATGGCCCAAGACTTTATCTTCTGGAGACTATTTTTCGCAAGTTCTTCCCCAAAGTTGCCCAAGTTCAGTGATGCTCCTGGCCCAAGAGCCTGTGGGCCAGAGATGGGTTGGGAAAAGGGAGCTGGAATCCCGTTCCTGGACCTTCAAGCTCTCTCTACTCAGATTGCCCCCTCATCCTCCCTCCTGCCACGCAGGGACTGGCTGGTGTTCCTGCAGGCCCAGGCTGCCCTCTGTGGCCCTCACCAGCCCTGGGTCTCACTCAGGCAGCCTCCTTGCATGTTTATTGAAGGATGTTTGCTTTCCGGACGGGAGGACGGAAAGGGCTCTATTTTTATGTTAGGCTTATTTCATGTACTGCTACTTCCGACTGCATCTGTATGAAAATACCAAAACTACATGCTGGGGGGGGGGGCTGTAAAGGGATGGGTTGGGGAGGGGGGTCCCAGCCTGAGGCTCTTGGGCATGGGATAAGAGTCCAGGGACATAATGGCATGGGTTCAGAGAGATGGCATGAGCTGGCTCTGCCCTGGAAGCCCAGGCTGAGGGGTACATTGTCCAAGTTCCGCTGTTGGTTATGGGAGGGGGTGGGGTGAGGGAGACGGGAAAATGAAGGAGAAAACTGAGCCCTAGGTTCACAAGCTCATATAGGAGTCAGGTCCTCAGGGGGAGGTTCCAGGACTCTGCCCTTGGCATTGGGGGTTGTGGGGCAGGGCCCCCTCCCTCAGTCCCCTTCTGCAGGGGCTGTGCTTCCATGCTCCTAGCCTCCCACCTTCAGCTCAGGACATGCTATAACTAAGGCTAAACTGTGAATTCCAGTGGGGACAGCCTGGGCCAAGCTCTCCAGGTGGGTAGCTCTGCCCAACCTTGTCCCTGGATTTCCGCAGAGAGCTGGGCCTTCTCTGGTGTGTCTGGCCAGTCCCCGGCAGGGCCTGGGGTTGGTGACCTTCCAGTTTTGGTCCCTGCATCTCTTTTCAATGCACTTTAATGATGTGTAACATATTACTAATAAACGAGCTATTTATTTACCTGTGTCTGCTCCTTCCCTTCAAAGCCATTCAGTGGGGATGAGGGTAAGGGCTCTTATTTGTAACTCTACCTCCTGCCTGTGTGAGCATCACCCCCACCCTCCACTAGCCCTCTCCATAGAGCCTTGGAGGGGAGGACACCTTCAGCAGAGCTCCTTGCTAGTGAGAGGCAGGAGCAGGATCTGAACCCAATGCTCCCGCTGCCTGCCAAGCCATTTACCCTTGAGCCCAGACAACTACTGCACTCCACCTCCTCTCCTCACCTTTTCCCCTTCCCAACCTCCATACTTGCCAGGGAGGCCTGGCCTTTCCTGGCCATGTTCGAAACAGCCTCAGGCCTCCCTGCCTTCTAGGTTCCCATTCTAGGGAGTAAGCTAGTTAAATAAGAGCTCATGGGATAAACCAGTGATGATAGAAGGAGGCTAGAGGGCAGCTGAGGGTGTGTCTAAGTGGAGTGAGGTACTCTAGGCTCAGCCCACCAGGCAGGGGAGGTGTTGGGGACAGAATGGATAGTGGGCAGGGTTTGTGTGCTAGCCTGAAGCTTGCCCTTTCAACCCCAAAGCAGTGACAAGGCTGGGGTGGGATTTGAAACATAGATGCTCTTGAATTCTCTCAAAGGTAAAGCAAATAGATTTTAGAACCCAGAAAGATGTGTGAAAAATGGCCCCTGAAGCTGGGGTGAGAGGTGGGGGGAGCTGTCCAGGGATGAAGGGTAGGGTTAGTGGGGGATTTGGAGAGAAACCTGGATGTCCTCCAGGGGGCTCCCTCCATTTTTCTCCCCTCCCCTTGTGGCAGGGGCCCATGCCTTTTGGGGTTTGCTGGAAGGTTTTCCTGAGCAATAACTGTTGGAGCGGGGTATGAAACTTGAGACAGCTCTCTCTCTGAGTCAGCCCAGCTTCTGGGTGGCTCTGGCAGACCCCACAGAGCTGGAATCGCCCCCACCTCCCACACTGCCCTGTGATCTGGGCCAGCCCCACCCTGAAGATTCTGTCTGGTTCTTTCTCTCCCACACCCAAAAATGGCAGCGGGTCCTACAGCCAGGAGTCCAGGAGTTTGAGGGACCAGGATGAGCACTGGGCTGGGAGTAGACTCTGGGCTGCCGTCGCCTTTCATAATCCCAGGCAGACCTTGCGTTTCCTAAGCCTCGTTTTCTTTATGTAAGAGGTAAGGGCAGGACCAGAGCTTTTGGGGGCCCCTTCGTTATGGGTTATGAGACCAATTTACTTTGTCTTGGAAGGAGTTTGGAGACTCTATCTTGGCCCCATGTCTGTTTTCCCAGCTCATAGCCACACAGCAGCAGCACAGGGGCTTCCTGGGCTCTCTCCATCCCCAAGCGAGTCCCTCTAAGGGAAAGGACGGAAGGAGTGAGTTTTAGGAGTGGTTGGTAAAGAAAGCCCTAGCCCACCTGGATTGCTGAGTGACCTTCTGTGAGGTCTCTGCCTTCTCTGGACCTCAGCAGGCTTCCTCTTTCCTGCAGGGATGCTCTTGGTACCCCTTGAGCCTACAGCAGGAAACTTGAGGGACTGAACACACTCCTTTGTACCAGGGGCACCAGGAGGGGCCAGGCTGGCGGCTGGGCAGGAAGCCGTGTGCAGGAAGGCATGAAATGAATCCTTGTAAATCCATGTGAATGAGCTAATGAAATGACCAAGCACAAACCTGCCTCCCTCTGGCTTTCCCATGACACACAAGCAGCGCAGTGGACCTGGGGCAGAGTGGGTGCCGGGCCATTAGGCTGGGATTGGGGCATGGAGATCCACACAATATGGCACCAATATTGGCTTCTTGGGGGCCAGGCTAGGGCCAGGACACAGGCCCAGCCTTCTGCATTCTGTCTTGTGCTTTCTCTGCATGCCCCCTCAATCAGGGGAGAAGTGGGGGTGCAAAAGAGGGAGCAAGACTGAAAAACCAAAGCTCAGTCTTCCTGAGCAAGCCAGAGGGAATGGGAAACTACTTTATGTCTCCCTCATTTCATAAATCTCAAGGGCCACTAAGGTTTACTTCGAGTAGGTCTATGTCTGGCCAACCTATCTCTCTTGGGGGAAGGCCACTGCCTTCTCTTCCTGCTGTTGAAACCCATTAACATCCCCTTCCATGTGCAGATCTGATGCCCTGACCCAGTGCTCATAGCCCTGTGCACTCCCTGTCTTCTCCATCTGGCCTCCCCTCAGTCCTCCACCTGCCTATGCTGGAAGCATTCTGTGCCATTGCTCCTGTGAGGCTTTCCCCTGGGATGCCAGGAGTAGGATGATCCCAGGCAGAGGTTCTAGAATGACCTTGAATTCTTCAGAGGGGTTCTGGACACCCACCCCCACCCCCCATGCCTCTCCTGCTCAGTCCTGAGTTGGGGTTAGGAAATGGAGCTTTGTGGCCGGTGCATCTAGAATCAGGCCCTGGGGTACAGCCCCTTCCCTCAAGACTCTCACAGCCTGGTAGGGGAGGCAGATATATATATGTGGAGCTGGATGGTAATCATCTGTGTGATGATCCTAGGTGGTACCCAACCCATGGGCAGATCAGGGAAAGGTGGGTGTTAGAGGCTGAGTCCCCCAGCTGGAGAAGTCACTAAAGAATAGAAGAGGGAACAGCCTTTGCTGAGGCCTGGGAACGTGCAAGGGCTTGGAGCGTTATGGGCTTGGCTGGAGTAATATGAGCTCCAAGAAGGCAGAGAGACCCTTCTCAGTTTTGGTCACAGCTGCAACTCAATCACTGAGAACAGTGCCCATATAACACACCCCTCCATTCTTTTAATATTGTTTCTGTAAAAAATGTTTTTGTAAAAGGTGAGTTAGCTAATATGTAACCCATAGATAAACAGCATATTTGTGTAAGTGTTCATAGGAAGCTGACTCCAGTATGTGGACGTTCTGGCTCTAGGAGACTTGTTGATGGTCAATCATAAAAACGAGACCAATTTTGAGGTAATCATCAGAATGGACTGTGCTGACTTAAACATAAACAATTTTCAACTCCCTTCTCTCCTGATTTTTTGTTCTGCTTTCCCTATCTCTCCTAATAAAGAACCCCACCTGCACTGAGATGTGAAGATGGTCTTTTTTGTCATTGTTAATCCTCACCCAGGGATATTTTTTCCTTTTATTATTATTATTTTTTTTAAAGAGAGAGTTGAAGAGAGGGAGTGAGAGAGGGAGTGAGAAAGAGAGAGAGAGAGAGAGATCAATTGGTTGCCTCCCACATGCTTCCTGACCCAGTATGTGCCTTTAACCAGAAATCAAACCATAGACCCTTTGGTGTATGGGCGGATGCTCTAAGCATTGAGCACACCTGCCAGGGCTGAAGATCTTTAGGACAGGAGTCCTTCATCTTCTCAGGCTGCCGGCATTTGAATAAACTATATTTCCTTACATCAGCACCTGTGTCTCAGGTATGGCTTTTAAAACAGCAGGTAGTCGAACCTGCGTTTGGTATCATCTGGAATACATTCTTATTGAATGAATGAATAAGATGAAAGAGGGAAGAGTATCTGGAAGTGAGATTGAATAAGCTTGTTCCAGCTCCTGGGAACTAAGGCCCTAGATCTTTATCCTGCTGGTTATAGGGAGCCATTAAAGAATTTTGAGCAGGCGAGGGGGTGGGGGGCAGGGGGGCAGGGGCAGTGATGATGACAATGCTAACATGGATGATGGGGGCCTGAGATCCAATTTTCCTCACACCTCATTCCTGCCAGTCCCTTCCCCAATCCCAGACCTTTCCTGCTGCCTACACAGTCCAATTTTAGCTTCATTGTCTGGAAAAGCAAATGGACAATCTGGGTTGGACATTCCAGTAAGGGTTCTGGCCAGGAGGTCTGCAGATGTGGGTTGGTGAAATGGGGCTGGAACTGCTAACTTAGGCTCAGGAAACACTTTTATGTTGGTATTGGTTAACATTGGGAAAGGCCTTGGGGGAAAAACAAAACAAAACCCACATTCCCAGAGTGAAGGAAGGAACATGGGACCACACCCAGGAGGCACTTGCCCTCTTAGTGTGGTGGTGACTTTCTGGAGAACTGATTCAAGACCCAGAAGTCAGACTGGCAGTTTTTTTTTTTCACTTTGGGCAAAATGAATGGGCTCAGAAGGGCTCTGGGGACTCTCCTGATACCCAGGAGAGGGTTGCTGGAGGAAGAAAACACATGCTTGGGGTCAGGCCTGTAATACAGGGGCAAACACATGGCCTGCAACTTTATCCAGCTCCCAGACATGTCCATGCTCATAGCAGACATCACTAAGCAATCGTCTTTTCTCTGGTGAGTGATTTCCTTTGAAACTGCATTCTCCAAGGGCTACTGATTGAGATTTGAAGACATAATATGAAAAAAGGAGTTTATCTTATTAATAAATGGTTATATTGATTACACAGACATTAAATGTTTTCAATATAGTGGGTTAAATAACTATTGTAGTTGTTAATCTTATTTGTTTCTTTTCATTTCTATTTCATGTGGCTGCCAGAACAATTAAAAGTACTTGTGTGATTTCCATATCTTTCTATTGGCCAGCACTGCTGTAGAACTATGTCCCACCAGGCAGAAAATTTTGTCCTTTTTGTTCACAGCTAAATCTCCAACATCTAAATAGTGTCTGGAACATAGTAGGTGCTCAGTAATTATTTGTGTAATGAATGAATGAATCCTCATAAACTGCTTTTCAGGGATTCCCCCAGATGGACTGTATTTGCTACTCTGAGCCTATATATCATGCAAAAATCCCCTGTGTGTGCTTTCTGATTTTAGAGCTGGTGTCGCCCTCTGGGGACTCTCCTGATACCCAGGAGCGGGTAGCTGGAGATGGACTCTGGTGAATACACTGCTCCCCAGAGGGTCTTGTGAAAGGGGCTTTCTGTTCCTTCTCATGAGGAAGCAGGGCAGCGTGGAAATGATATGGAAATCACCTCTCATGTGCATTTACATGCCTGGGGGTTGCTGGGGATGTTTCTGTTCACATCCTGACCTAACCCTTGACCCTGGGGACAAAACAGGAGGCTCTGGAGATCTTAAGCTCTTGGAGAAAGCAAGATCACCTTAAGTCTTTCCCCAGTGAGCAAGGGCTGTAGCCCACAGCATCCTTGTCTCACCCATCCACAGGAACCTAAAAATACTCTGCCGTTCCAGCCTCCCCCACAGCTGCCCTCCCTGTGCTGGGCCCTGTGCCTGCCAGCTCCTACAAAGTCCAGATTGTTTGCGTAGTCCTGTCTCTGCCACCAACCCCGACTCCTCGCCCTCTGTCCCATCCTGGCCCCTGTGGACCCTGAACTCAGTGCTCCCACTGTAAGGCCTGCTGAGGGTCTGCCTATTGACCTGCCCTCCTAAGCAGACTGGGCTCTGATCCCCTGGACCTCCAAATCCCAGGCTCTGTCCACTCTCCTGTTCTTGAGGGAATAGTAGCCAGATGCAGAGATGGGGTGAGGGAGTTCCAGGCCGTGGAACTCAGGCCAGTAAGCCAGGGCAAGCAACATAGGGAAACCGAGACAGATAGCTTAACTAACCCGCTGAGCAATTTATAGCCGATACAGAAGTCCACCTTCCTAGAGATAACATCTAGGCCTCAGTTGTATTTTAGCTCCAGGCCCAGAAAAGCAGCAAAATCAGGAGAGTGAAGCCAGGACCAGCTGTGATGACTAATGACTCCCTGCCCTGGAATACATCAGTGGAGATCATGGCTCTCAAAGAAGCCACCTGGGAAGCTATTGAGATCCTCCCCTGGGACCTCCCCTAAGCGTTCAACCCTTAAAACAATGGTTCTCAACCTTGGCAGCACATTAGAATCACCTGGGAATCTTTTTAAAATCCTGATTCTGAGCCTCATCCTCCGGAAAGTCTGTTTCTTTGTTATGGGGCGGGGCCACAACATTAGTAACAAAGGAACAGAATTTCCGGAGGATGGGGCTCAGAAATCAGGATTTTAAAAAGATTCCCAGGTGATTCTAATGTACAGCCAAGGTTGAGAACCACTGCCTTAAAAGCTTTTAGGCTCTGGCTGGTGTGGCTCAGTTGTATACCAAAAGGTGGCAGGTTTGATTCCTGGTCAGGGCACATACCCAGGTTGTGGGTTCAAACCCCAGTCGGGGCTAGGTCCCTTGTCCGGGAACAGAACTAGCATATGCGAAACCAAGTGGATAGACCATGGCAGTTGGCGAGTCCTTTGGAAGGGCTTGTTGAACAGATGGAGTGGTGGGACCAGGCACAGGCTGGAAAGCAATAGGGCAGGTCTGCTGGCACATGCATGGGTCCTCTAGGCACCTTTGTTGTGCTTCATGGGAAGGGACTCCCATTTTCAGATATGAACCTCCCTCTCCCCCCATTCCAAGGTTGAGCTACTGCTGTTCTGTCCATACCACCTACACAGCTGACAGGAACTCTCAGTGCCAGGGCTCCTCAGTTTGGGCCTTCCATACCTCTGATTTGTGGGCAGCCCTGGTGCCTTCCAGATCTGAGCTTTGGGACTTCCTGTCTGCTCATCAGAGCTGCGGGTAGGCAAGCAGGGCTACTCACTGGACCCTTAGAAAGAAGGTCCTCAAGGCAACATGGAGCATCTGGCAGAGCTGGGGCCAGAACCTCCAAATCCTGATACCAGCTGAGACCCAGCTCCTCAGCCTGAGGTTGGGCCATCACTGTTGGAGGCACATCCTGGTCTGAGTGAAGAATGGAGTTTGGGGACCCACTCTGTGGAGAGCTTGCTGGTGGCAAGAATGAATGTACAGGTGACACCTCTAACCTGACAGTTTCCCCACTCCAAACTGATCAGGGTCGCAGCTGCAGGAAGTGAGGGCATCGGAAATTATACTTTCCTCTTCTGGGGGGTGACTTTGAAGGAAACACTGAGTTCATGGGGTGGTTGTTTCCACAGTTGGTGCTGGAGATTCTATTACCAAAGCCCCTTCTGGCCCCAGCATCTCCTGGTAGGCCGGCCATAGCCCTTGTTGGCAGAGTGCCAGTGTGAGCATTATTGTCCCCATGTTACCAGTAGACAGATGGCAGATGAGGCCAGAGGAAGGGAGCTTCTTGCCCAGAGCGACCTGGCCCATCAGAATCTGGCCTAGAACCCAGGACTCTTGCCTCTTCCCGCCCCTACACAGCACCTCCCCCAAGGAAGTAGCTGTGAATTAGATGCTTGGCTGAGATGTAGGTGTTGGGGAGATTTTTAGACTCTTGAGGTTTTCTCACCCACTAGACCCCTCATTTCTCAGCACATAGGAGCCCTTCTCAGAGTGCACATTGGCCACTGTGGAGAGTTAGACTATCTTAGGACATTTGGTTCTGGCTCTGGGGCCTGTCAGAGGTGGCTTCCCTTCCCCAGCCACGTCGAAGTTCAGAGACACCTGGAGCTCCTCTGTACCCTGGATAGCATCCCTGGGACCCTAGAGCCATTTCTCAGCATGAGGAAACTACAGCCCTTGGAGGAAGCCCAGACTGGCTGTGTGATCAGGGAGGTGCTGCTTGTGACTTCCTGGACCTGATACAGCCCTTTCTGCTGCCTGATCACCTCCTTTGCGCCCACCTCAATCATGGATAGAAACACAGGTGTAGTATTAGGAGGGCTTGTACCAGGGAAGATGGAATTGTGGGGTTCTCTATCATCACCTATGCTTTTCTGTGTCTCAGTCTTATTTCTTCTCTGTTGGCCTCTTTGTCTCTTCATGTCCCTCATGATTCTCTCTGTGACTTGTTCTCTTGTGTTCACTCACAGGATATGGTAGGCATGAGCAACGCCAGGACAATGGACCAGATGGGAAGGTCCAGGTGCCTAGCAAAGGACAATTGTAGGGTGAGACCTCACCCCCGGGGTGACCTTTCCTTCCCTAGCAGATCACTGGTCATGGCCTTTCCTCCCTAGAGATAACATCTAGGCCTCAGTTATATTTCAGCTCCAGGCCCAGAAAATCAGCAAAACCAGACAAGTGACCCCATGGCTGACCTCAAGACCTCAGATAATGACCCCCTGCACTGGCACTGACCAACCAGTCAGTGGAGACCTAGACCCTGAAAGGACACCTGGGAAGCTGCTGAATACTCTATTGGGATATTCCCCTGGGACCGCCCCTAAACTCTCCACCCTTAAAACCCTTAGAACAGAGGACCCAGACTCTATCTCTCCCAGAGACCACCTGTGCCTTGCCTCGCCTCCTTCCCCTCCCCCTTCCGTTAGGCCTGCATCACCTTTACCTTCCTCACTCCTAAGCTCTAGGGCCCTTCCTTTATCTCTATAACGTGCGTCCTAAGCCCATTTCAGCTACAAATTACTTTTACCTCTTTGATTTTCCAAATAAATGTTCTTTTATAGCTTGAGTCTTGTCTTTGAATTCTTTCCTAGCCAGAACTCAAGTATTGAAGCTGCTGACCCAGGTCCAGTCTGACCCCACCTAACACCTGGTGCCATTCCCACCACCCACAACAGAACAAGCATGTATACACATAACACACAGGCACAGAGGATACACACATGACCTGCTTACACATACATACATGCAGGCATGCACATCTGTGCACATATGCACTTCCCACAGAGTTTTCACTCCCAGGTCCTGTCCACATATTCAGAGAAGGGAAGCTATGAAACTTTCTGTGTCCACAGGCTCAAGGAAAACCCACAGCTGATATCCAGGCTGTCCCTGCCTCCCTGGCACTGGCAACTGGGAACTTGAAGACCTAGGCTGAAACCCCCTCTGGTATCTGAGGAATCTAGGAATCTAGTGGGGTCACTAGGCCAACAGGAAAAGCAGAGAGAGAAGGGCGGGGAGAGAGAGAGAGAGAGAGAGAGAGAGAGAGAGAGAGAGAGAGAGAGATATTGCTCTTCAGGTGAATTCAGAGAGTGGAACATGATGATGTGATGTGAATTTAATGATGAACTAGCCCAGATCTCCAGCCCCTGTCCCATTTGATGCCCCTTCCCTGTGGTCCTGCTGAGACGCCTTATGACCTGCCTGGGAGCTGGGGATAAGGGTAACTAGACCACAGGAAGTTCTAGAGGAGGTGGCTGTAGGGAGGAAGCGAGACTGTGTTCCTAGGGGAGGTCATGGTCATAGTGGCAAGGCCTTTGTTCCTCTCCTTTCAGGACAATGGGCCGGATGAGGCCCTGCCTTGTACTTAAATTTCCTGGGTGTGTCAGGGCTTTCCTGGAATGTCCAACTTTCCTGGTCTCCCATGTCAAAATCATATAACATGTATAACAGGGGTGCAGGGAAAGAAGTTGTGCAGGCAGGAAGCCCTAGCATCTGGGCTGAAACCTGCCTCCATCCACCACCCTCAACGCATGGGCCTGTCTGTCCAGACCAACCTACTTCTGAGCACCTACCTCTTAAGTGCAAGTTCTGAGTATAGGAGACTTGCAAGGGTCAGGAGGAGTCATGTCTGGCACTTGGGAAAGGGTACCTCTCACTGCTGGGCAGAAGTCAAAGCCCATCCAGGGACCGAGGCTAACCCAGCAGGAGCCCAGAGGTCTTTCTGAAAGATGTCACTATCTCCACCCTCTTTGACAGAGACTCACATTGGCTTCAATGGGTAAGACCATAAAGACAATATCACAAATAGTGATAGTGGTGACTGTACAGCATATATCCTGTGAGTGTCAGGACTGTTCTAAAAGTTTTACATGAATTGTTTTAGTTAATTTTCTCACCATCTCTAGTTGATACCATTATTGTTTCCACTTTATACTTAAAGAAATTGAGGTGCAGAGAGTAATCAGTTTACCAACATTTCGTAACAAAACGATTCTTCTAATGTTTGTCCTCAGGAAACTGGGGTTTGAGACCACTCTATCTGATCACACTCACTCATCTTACAGGTGCTAAAACTCCTCTTCTTTGCTGGCTCATGGTTGGCACAGGGGATAGACGGGCAGAGGTAAGTAGACAGCGGGATCACTGATGCTTGCACCTCTGAGAAGGTCATGGAAGCACCAGTCCCAGGAGGCTTAGATAGGGGAGGGCCACTTGCCAACCTGTCTTAGTGATCAGAAGCAGGTTGGGTGGTGGCCCAGCCCCTCTGCTCTGGCTGGGGTGTGTTGCCAGGGTTGGGGGGTGGGGGGTGGAGTGGGTGGGTAGGAGGCTGGGGAGGGGACAGTCTTCTCCTTTCACTGGCTCCCACCAGAATCATTCAGGGAGCAACTACTTTGGGGGCCTGAGGGAGCCCACCTCCTGCTCCATCACTATAAAGTGTGCATCCAAGGACAGGTACCCCAACAGGGGCTGAATCAAGCTGACTCAGTGGAAATCTCTTCCCTCTACTGTCTCCAAGCCAGATGCCGCAGACCAAAGGATGAACTTCCCAAATGCTGGTCCATATATTGCTGGAATGTTTGCAAATGAGAGGCCTTTGGGAGGATACCAGTGCCCAGGCTGTGCCACACTCATCCTGCCCTGTGAGGCACATTGCTGATGGAGACACGGAGGGAGGGGCAGGCCCTATGCCAGAGCCGAGACCAGAGCCACCCTTTGGTTTTACTTGTGGGAGCACCTTCCCTGAAGCTGAGGGTACAGAGAGAGTTTCATCCCATTACAAGGCCCAAGGATTTCCTTGGGGCCCTTTCCCTCCCACTACTCCTCACAGGCTACTCTGGAGGCAGGATTGAGTGGGAAGTGGCACCTCCGCAGGACAAAGAATGGCTCCTGTGTTTTCAGAGGCAAAAATAGACAAGCAAACCAACGAGACAGACAAGTTTGGCCTTCTAGCTTTTCCCTAGAGGGAGGTCGCTTGCCTTCTTTATTCCATTTTATTGAGATTTTTAAAAATCACCATTTAAAAATGTACAATCCAGGGGAAAAACAAGATGGCGGCATAGGGTAGACACCGTATATGCAGCTGTGAACAACTATTTCAGAAAAACCACGAAAAGAACACACGGACACCACTCGCACCCACAGGACGGCTGGCTGAGTGAAAATCCTACAACCAGAGAAGAGTCTGAGACTCAGAGCAGCAGCGGAAGCAAAGTACAGAGGTACGGAGGCGCGCGC
>PVJC01005129.1:0-60395 GCA_004026665.1 Murina feae | reverse complement strand
GGGGGCTCTCCCTTCTGCCGGGGAAATCTTAGAGCGAGTGCTTCTGCATGCCAGGCTGGCCACACTGGGTCACACTCGGTGGGAAGTGACAATACCTACCTGTCAGGCAGGCTGTGAGGAGCAAAAACTGGCAGAGAGGGTTGTGAGCACCTAGCATACCTCCAAGACTCTCTGGGGATGCAGAGTGTACACATTATAACTTCTATGTATTTTCATTTTTCTCACTCTTTTTAAAATACATACAGTTGCGCTTACATTATAATATACACAATACATTAAACAATAGCGTCTAGATAACTTCCACATAGATACATGTGCATGTGTTGGGAGTGCTCACAAAACTTACTGCTAAGCGTCCAGATGTTTTTAAAAAACAATTTGGAAACACCTTTCAAGGCACATACTGCATACAAAGCACTTAGCCCAGGACTGGACGTAGATGGAACCCTCAAGAAAGTCTGGCCCCTAGCTGCCTTTCAGATGTATTAGGGTTGCAATTCTTTTTTTAAAAAAATATATATTTTATTGATTTTTTTCCAGAGAGGAATGGAAAGGGAAAGTTAGAAATATCGATGAGAGAGAAGCATCGATCAGCTGCCTCCTGCACACCCCCAACCGGGGATGTGCCTGCAACCAAGGTACATGCCCTTGATGGAATCGAACCTGGGACCCTTGAGTCCACAGGCTGACGCTCTATCCACTGAGCCAAACCAGCTAGGGCGGGGTTGCAATTCTTAATGGCAAGGTCAGGCATCTCGCTGCCCTCCCGAATCCATTCTCAAAATGCTGCATGCCACGTGCTCTCTTCCCACCTTAAATCCCTCTCCCAGAAAACAGGATTACAAGCACCGTGCAATGCGCGCAGCCCCAGGAGCCGTTACTCGGCCTCCCAACCCCTGGATTTGCTACTCTTCCCATCTGCTGTCTAGCTTTCGAATGTTTGGGGCTGGGGTGCTTCCATGAAGGAGTGAACAAGGGCATGGAGGAGGGGCAGCCAAGTCAGGGAGGGGACTGACAGTGCCTGAAGTGAAGCCCGCCCCTCCCAGGAGATTAAAACTCAAATGAGAGTCTGGGATTTTCTGTGCAATTCATTTCTCCCTGTGACCCCTGCCTCCCATTAGCAACCCGTTTGCCCTCATCTGCCTTTGCAGGTACTCAAGGCTCTTTAAGAAGATTTTTTCCTCCTCCCAGCATCACCTCTTCGATGGGCAAGAGACAAAGACCGAGTGGGGCACAGAGAGAGAAATAGAGTCACAGGGTCACCTAGTGGCTCGGCTAGAATACACCCAGGAGTCCTGACACCTCATCGAAATCACTTTTCTCACTAAAAGCACAAAGATAAAGACATATATATATATCTCCCTTGAATATTACCCATTCCCATCGGCTATACTAACTGCCAAGGCACTGTTCGCATATTTAATTTAACCTTTCCCCACCCCCCAAAACTTTGGGGTTTGCCTTTAAAAAACCACATCAAAGTCTCACTTTTAATGATTTGGCCGCTCTCCTTTCACTCCCTTTAAATGAGCTGCCAATAAAGGAAGAAGACTTGCCTAAGAAATAAGAAATAAGCCCCCTGCACACTGTAGGCCTTTATGCTCTGGCTGTCCTGGCTGGAGCCCCTCTCACACGAATTGAGAGATAATGCTAATGGAATTACATTGTGACTGGATCTGCCGCAGGAAGATAAATACCAAAGCAAGGCTAAGGCACTTAATCAAAAATAAACCCCCTACTTGTCCTGAAAAACACACACGCACGGAAACCTGAGGCCTTGGTGTGCTCCGATATCACTGCCTGGATGCTATACTCCAAATAACTCCATTTACAGGAGGTCCTGCCTACACACATCTGAAAGCAAATTAAATTAGTAAGAGTGGCCCGCCCAACACATGTTTACAGTGTCACAAATCGCACCCTGGCAAACCTCTCAGAAGATAAACTGTCCCTGGATTCATTCAGGGAGATGATATGGGGCTTATCTGTTTTGTTCGGGCTCAATTTTAACAAGATAAAATAGTTGGGCCCTGTGGTCTGCCACTGGTGAAGCTGCTGAGCGCACAATTGACATGCAGTGTGAGCCGTTACGGAATATAGAGTGGCCTGTGACAGCTGGCTGGCTGGCTGGTATCCCTCCCTCTCTGCTCACCCTGCCCCACCCAGGTTGGGTTAGTGACACCTGCAGAGCACAGGTCTGAAGTCCTAGCTCAGACCTGGGTCCAAAAACATCCACAGAATGGCATTGCGTCATCTCTTGGGTCGCATGATGGGTCCCGATTCCTTCTAAAATTAAAATAAATGTAGTGACAACTCTCCAGATAACTGATAACACCGCAGTGCATCAGTAAGGGCTTGTTTTATAGGTAGCAGAAACGGGTCTGCCTCTCAAACAGAAGTGGCACTTAGTGGGAGGACATGGGGGCTCACCGAGTGGGAAGTTCTGGGTCATGAACCAGGAGGAGGCCCAGGGAGCCCCCTGCAGGAGTGATGTTCCTGAGTGCTGCTTCATAGTACCTGGCATCACTCACTTGGGCCCAGGAGGATGGTCCAATGGGCTGAGTCTATGTCTTGTGTCCACCCTGACTCACTGGAGACAGGAGGGTCTGGCCTTTTGGTTCCCAGAGTGGGAACAGTACTTTTTGCCAAGAAAGTGCTACACAATAGGGGACACCCCAAAAGGAAAATAGGTGCCACCCTGACCAGTTTGACTCAGTGGATAGAGCGTCGGCCTGCAGACTGAAAGATCCCAGGTTTGATTCCAGTCAAGGGCATGCACCTTGGTTGCGGGCACGTTCCCAGTAGGGGTGTGCAGGAGGCAGCTGATCAATGTTTCTCTCTCATCGATGTTTCTAACTCTCTATCCCTCTCCCTCCCTCACTGTAAAAAATCAATAAAATATCTTTTTTTTTTTAAAAAAAAAAAAAAGGAAAATAGGTGCCAATGAACAGAGGTGAATGATGGGCACCCCCAAAGTGGCAAATGACTCTTACACTAGGACTAAGGAACACCTGCTTGGACTCCCTGTGTAGTCTGAGCATCAGGGAGGAAACAGTTTGTAATAACAAGAAGATATCTTGACCGTGAATCAGTGACCCAGACCTGTGCTTGGATGTCTGCACCAGGCAAGTCTGCTCCAGCTGAGGCAAACGCACTTCCTTCTGCTACCGGTCCAGGTTGACTTGTGTTCCCCTAAAATTCATGTACCTCATGTAACCTCCAGTATCTCAAAATGTGACTTTAATTGGAAATAGGACGTTGCAATGTAATTCATTAACATGAGGTCATATTGGAACAAGGGAAAACTTGGACACACTCACAGGGAAATGCCATGGTCTCCATAATTGAAGTTATGCTGCCATAAATCAAGTAATCCCAAAAGCGAAGAGAGCGGGCTGGAATAAATCTTTCTGTGGCGCCTTCAGAGGGAGCACAGCTCTGCTGACATCCTGACCCCAGACCTCCAGCCTCCAGAACTGTGAGACAATACATTTCTGTTAAGCCATGCAATATGTGATATTTTGTTCCAGTGATTCTAGGAAGCTCATGCACTCGTCTTTTATAAGGGGAGTGAGGTGGAGCAGATTTGTGACTTTCTGAGACCTGAACTTGAACTTCCTCAGAGTCCTAGAAGTTCTTGGCAGCACCCTTTCAAAACCATGAGGCCAGGCAATCTCTAAGGTCCTTCTACTCTCTCTAAATTAAAGCCCCTTTCAGTTTTGACAAAAGGAGTGCTCAAAATGTTAGAAAGGATGTGCCAGGGACATTGTCTTGTCTGGCCCTGTGCATAGGCTGGTCCTCTAATTGGCCCCATGCATATCTCCAGACCCCACACATCCACCCTATGACAGCCACCAAGCGCTAGGAGAATGAGGCTCCTCACCCAGGCCTGGAAACCTGGTCTAGTCCAGTGACATTTCTACTCTGACAAGTACATCCTCACTGGGCTTTGGGCCTGGAGACTCAGTCCCCTTCTAGACCCTGGCCATCACCTCGAGTTCCACAGTGGATCTACCAGTTGAAGGGTTCTGTGACCTACAAGTCTCTTACCTTCCTCCATTGACCCCCCAGCATCCAGTGGCTGTATCCAATGCCTCATAGAACAATAGACACCAGTGTGAGATGTATGTAATGTTCTTGTTTCTATCTTTACACAGAGAAAGGAGGATTAAGACGTCCCAGATATTTAGGGGTGCCAGGCACGGTGCCAGGCCCGATGATGGGCATATCAGCAGCCTCTGTGTGAGATCACTACATTTTGGACTAATTCTTTATGGCCTATCGGTCCCCTGTGCCAGACTGACAGCTCTGTGAGAGTGGGGGCTGATATGCTCTCAGTTTTGAATCCTCAGATCCAGGATGAACCATAAGTGCTTCAGAATGGAATCCAAAGAGCTACCTTGTTCCTGAAGCCCAAATCAGTATAAAACCAGGAAACAGTACAATCCCAAATTCCAGACTCCATGGCAGCACAGAGAGGAAACCTTGTCCAGCTACCCCTGATTTCCCTCCCACATCAGGTTTGCGACTCAGAGAGAAAGAGAGATCTATCTTCAAGTGACAAAGAAAGGGAGGCTGCCATTTTACCTTCCCCCAAGTTCTTTTTTTTTAATCTTTATTGTTCAGATTATTACAATTGTTCCTCTTCCCTCCCCCCACCCAGTTCCCACCTCACCCTCTGTCCTTAACCCCCTCCCACTGTTCTCATCCGTAGGTGTACGATTATTGTCCAGTCTCTTCCTGCACCCCCAACACCCTTTCCCCCCTCCCCGAAAATTGTCAGTCCAATCCCTTTCTATGCCTCTGATTCTATTGTATTCACCAGTTTATTCTGTTCATAAGATTTTTTATTCACTTGATTTTTAGATTCACTTGTTGATAGATATGTATTTGTTGTTCATAATTTTTATCTTTACTTTTTTTTCTTCCTCTTCTTAAAGAATGCCCTTCAGCATTTCATATGATACTGGTTGGGTGGTGATGAACTCTTTTAGCTTTTTCTTATCTGTGAAGCTCTTTATTTTGACCCTCAATTTTACATGATAGCTTTGCTGGGTAGAGTAATTTTGGTTGTAGGTTCTTGCTATTCATCACTTTGAATATTTCTTGCCACTCCCTTCTGGCCTGCAAAGTTTCTGTTGAGAAATCAGCTGACAGACAAATGGGTGCCCCTTGTAGGTAACTGACTGCTTTTCTCTTGCAGCTTTTAAAATTCTCTCTTTGTCTTTTGCTCTTGGCAATTTAATTATGATGTGTCTTGGTGTGGTCTTCTTTGGATTCCTTTTGTTTGGGGTTCTCTGCACTTCCTGTCTATTTCTTTCACCAGGTAGGGGAAGTTTTCTGTCATTATTTCTTCAAATAGGTTTTCAATATTTTGCTCTCTCCCTTCTTCTGGCCCCCCTATAATTCTGATGTTGGTACACTTGAAGTTGTCCCAGAGGCTCCTTACACTGTCTTAATATTTTTGGGTTCTTTTTTCTTTTTGCTTATCCATTTGGGTATTTTTTGTTTCTTCATATTTCAATTCTTTGACTTGATTCTTGCGTTTCTCTAATCTGTTGTTGGACCTCTGTATAATATTCTTTATTTCAGTCAGTGTATGCTTAATTTCTAGTTGGTCCTTTTTCATATCCTCGAGGGTCTCATTAGATTTATTGAGGGTCTCACTAAATTTATTGGCGGTTTCTAGAAAATTCTTGAAAAACCGTAAAACTGTGGTTTTAAACTCTATATCCAGTCGTTTGCTTTCCTCCATTTCTGTCATTTGTGATCTGTTTCTTTGTCTCCTTATTTTGGCTGCTTCTCTGGATTGATAGAGTGGCTTTCTGTGTTAGGTGATCACGGAGAGGAAATAACCTCCAAGCCACTTGGTTATGCAAATAAGCTCTGTCTACAGTGGGAGAACTTCTGAGCTGGAGACACCCTTATGGGGCAAGAGTTGTTTGGGTACGCTGGCACTTGTATCTCCAAGGAGGGGCTATTTTTAGCTTTTGCCTGGGGCTTCCCAGCCCTTTATATGCAAAAGCCTCTGCTCCCAGCTTGGGTGGGGCGGGGTCTTAGAGAGTCTACAGGATGGAGCAACCAGCTATGGCTGCTTCTCAGCCCTGCCCTAAGAGGCACCGGGTCTCAAGCCACTCTGAAGTTTTTCCCTGTGCCAGACGGTGCTAGACAGTCCAACTCCTCCCCATATGATTCTGAGTCCCCAGAAACTCTCCTGGAACTGGAGTTCAGAGTCGTCGGGAGCTTGTGCCTCCCTCCAGTACAAAATGCTACCAGCCATTTCCACGATCCCTTTCCTCAAGCCCTTTCTGCCAGCCCCTTCACGTGCACCTCCTTACCTCTGCACTTTATTTCTGTGCCTCCTCTGAGTCTCAGTCTCTTTCTAGTTGCAGAATTTCCACTCAGCTAGCCTTCCTGTGGGTCTGGGTGGTGTCCATTTTTTCTTTTTGTTGTTGCTTTAAAATAGTTGTGCACGGCCACAATTCCAGTGTTCACCTATGCCGTCATCTTGGTTTCTCCCCCCTGCCCCAAGTTCTGTTATAAAATTGCTTCATCTAATCTAATAAAAGAGTAATATGCAAATTGGTGTCACTCCACTACACCTAAGTTACGCCCACCAGCCAATCAGAGCGACTATATGCAAATTAACCCAGCCAAGATGGCGGCCGAGAGCCATGGAGCTGGAACAAACAGGAGGCTTGCCCTGGCAATGGAGGAAGCTAAGGTTTCCACCTGCCTTGGCTGGCTGTGACCTCTGCTCAAGGTAACAAAGTTTCAATTATATAAGATAAATAAACCCCAGATACCTGCTTCCAGCTGGCTTGGGTTCAAGGAAGCGCTGGGAGCCTGGGTTGTTAGGGGCAACCTGACCTGGGCTCTGGTTAAAGCAACAAAGTTTCAATTATAGAAGATAAATAAATCACTGGGAGCTTGGGTGGCTGGGGACCTTGGCCAGCCTGCAAACAGTCATCGCCCCTCACCCAGGCTGGCCAGGCACCCTAGCAGGGCCCCCCTCCCTGAAGGGACTGTGGCCAGCCTGCAAACAACCATCAGCCACTCACCCAGGCTGGCCAGGTACCCCAGTATGCCCCTCCCTGAAGAGGGTGTGGCCAGCTTGCAAACAGCCCTCAGCCCCTCATCCAGGCCAGCCTGGCTCCCCAGTGGGAACCCCACTCTGATCTGGGATACCCTTCAGGGCAAACCAGCCAGCCCCCACCCATGTACCAGGCCTCTATCCTACATAATAAAAGGGTAATATGCAAATTGACCCTAACAGCAGAACAACTGGAAATGACTGGTCACTATGATACACACTGACCACCAGGAGGCAGATGCTCAATGCAGGGTGGTCAGTGCACTCCCACAGGGGGAGCTCTGCTCAGCCACAAGCCAGGCTGATGGCTGCCAGTATAATGGTGGTGGTGGAAGCCTCTCCTGCCTCCTCAGCAGCACTAAGGATGTCCGACTATTGCTTAGGCATGCTCCCCACTGGCAAGTGCCAGAAACTCGCCTAGAGGACTCCCGGGCTGCCAGAGGGATGCCTGACTGCCAGCTTAGGCCTGCTCGCCTGGGGAGTGGGCCTAAGCCAGCAGGTGGACATCTCCTGAGGTTTCCCAGGCTGTGAGAGGCCGCAGGCTGGGCTGAGGGAATCCCCCCCCACCCCCAGCAAGTGCACAAATTTTTGCGCACTGGGCCTCTAGTACATATATAAACAGTTCAACGTTTTCTAAAATAAATGCATGAATATCCTCTACCTATACCCAATGGTTGTTATCATTTTGGCACATTGGTAACTATCATAGAATTTCACTTCTAGATACTTTAACAGCCCCCCTAGAGAATCAGATATTGTCCTACTTACCTGCAATACTATTATCACACATAATAAAATTAATAATAATTCCATAATAGTATCTAATATCAAATATATATTCAATTTTACTATCATCCCAAGGAATGTCTTGCACTGTTTGTTTCTAAGCAGGATCCAATCAAAATGTACACACTGTGTTGGTTGTTGTGTTTCTTAGTCTCCTTTAATTTAGTATAGCCCTCCAACTCCTTTCCTTCATGACAATGCCTTTTTGAAGAAACCAGACTGACAGTTTTACGGGATGTTTTGTTCCCCACCTGTCTGTTTCTTCATGGTGTAGTTTGACTTGTCCCCCAATATGCTGGAGACAGCTGTCATCTTGATCTATCAAAGACTGCACGTGACCTGAGGTTACAAGAGTAACAGGGCTGAATGCTCCTGCTCCAGGCTCATCTGGCCCCTCCCTGCACCCCATGCAGGCTCCAGGCCAGCGAACCCACCGTGGCCCTGCCTGGTCACTGCCCCAGGACCACCGAGAGCAGTGGCAGGCCTCTCCAGATCCCTTTGCCTCTGAGCTTGAATGAACACAGCTGGAAACACACGTGCGGTGCCACAGAAGATTACAGCGATTTACAGGTTTCTCCGTGATTTATGTCCCTTTAATAAGGGCTTTTACGCTTTAATTAAAAAGTTACAGAAGTTGTCTTTACTTCTGAAAAATGTGTTTATGGTTGACTGCCTGGGTGAATTAAGCAGCGTCAGATCCCTGGCTTGGTTCCATGCTAGACTCCTAGACTCACTTTCAGGGTAAGGGGAAGGAGGTCAGCGAGAAATACCATTAAGAAGAGAGGCTGTGACAACTTTCATTATTTTTTGATGATCGTGCAATAATTTTACATGATAAATCATCTCATTACATCTGCAAATTTGGAGGCAGAATCTAAATACCACTGTTCTAAAACACACATACACACACACACGCACACACACCAAAAACAACACAGGGACCTGGTTTAAAGGGACTCACCTCCTAGCTGAGGAAGCAAAATGAAATGTTATGTTTTGTTGCTCATCGTTTGGTTGGTTCTCGGGTCTCACTAACTGTGTGCGGTGTATGTTGTGCAGGGATTTCACCTGGGCCTGTGGACAGCATGGAGCCGACATCCGTATCTTCTGAGCCTGGATGTGGCCAGACTAGCTGACTTGTCTGGGTTGGCTGCCCAGCTCTGTGGGCTCAGCTCGGGTATCAGGACGTCTTCTTCTATTCCCGCTACAGGATTGTCATCCCTTGCCTTGAATCCCCATTGGATGTATTTCCCATATTCACTTTTAATTTTTTCCTATCATTCTTTGAATTCTATTACTTATGCCATGTCTATCTCCCTCATTAGTGTAGGGTTGTCTCCTACACAATCTCACCTCTCTAGCTCCCACCCAGGAAGAAGTTACTACACCATGACTTGTGTTCCGTACTTTACCGTGAGCAGAATTGTTCTAAAATATCTAAATCACTTTATTCCACTTTTTAAATGAATATGTCTATCTCCTTCTACTAAATTGTAAGCTCTACTGACCATAATATGATCATTTCTTTTCTTCTATTCTACTAGACCTTAGGTTAGAGAACTGAGCCAACCATATTCCTAGTTCACAACACATTCATTCATTCATGGTTTCTCTCCATTCACTCATTCATTTATGCTTGCGTTTATTCCCTTTATTCCCCACTCCCAAACTGGCTGCCACTCTAATGAAGTTAATGAGTTCTTATGTTTATATGAAATTTATAAAGTACCTATATTTTATGCACATGGAATTTTATTTACATAAATCCTATCTAATAAAGAGGAAATATGCTAATTGATCCTCACACTGTTGCAAAGGATGGTGGTGCCCACAGCCAATAAGAGAGGAATATGCTAATTGACTGCCATGCCCTTAAAGATGGCAGCACCCACAGCCACCAGATGGCTGGCAGGGGTGGGCAATTGGGGGTGCCTGGGCTGGTAGGGGAGGGCAGTTGGGGGTGATCAGGCCAGCAGGCAGAAGCAGTTAGGGGTAGTCAGGCAGGCAGGCAGGTGAGCAGTTAGGAGCCAGTAGTCCCAGATTTTGAGAGGGATGTCAGATCCCACAGGATATCAGGCTTAAACTGGCAGTCAGACATACCCCAAGTGGTCCCAGATTGGAGAGGATGCAGGCTGGGCTGAGGAACACCCTTCCAGTGCATGAATTCCATGCACCAGGCCTCTAGTATATGTATAATGTCATATGCTTATATGCACACACACACACAGAGTAGAATTTTGCTATTCCTTATAAGTTTGGTAGAATGAAATTTTACAACTATCTGAGCCTGACCTGGCTGGTGTGGCTCAGTTAGTGGAATGGTCATTCAGTACACCACACCAAAAGTTTGCAGGTTAGATCACTGGTCTGGTCAGGGTGCATGTCGGAGGCACCAATTGATGGATATATAGGGCAAAGAATCCAATGTCTGAGCTTAACTTTGACTTTGGGGATTGGTAGGCAAGAGGGGAGTTCAAAGGAGTTAGAATGGCTTTATACTCTTAAATGTAAGCTGGATCCAGAGCAGCTCTGACCAGACATGTCACCAGTAAGAAGAAAAAGGAAGGTGATTTTACTAAGAGCTGTCTATGTGTCAGGCACTGTCTCCATCTCTTTCTCTTCCTCTTTTTTTCTCTCTACCTTCTTCTCTCTCTAAAAAAAATAATAATAAAAATTAAATTAAATTAAAAAATCTGAGCCTGGATTTTAGAGGCATAAGAAGTTATCATTCCAATTTTTTTTAAATACTTACTGGTATAATTATCTTTTCTAATGTTTTTATTGTACCAATTTTGGCATTTTTTTTCTTTAAAATGTATCCATTACATCTATTGTTATGTCTAGTATTATCCATTATCCATAATGTGCTTATTGTTTTAATCTCTGCTCTGTCCACAGTTATTTCTATTTTCACTCCACATTTTATTTATTTAATCTTCTGTCTTATGTCTTGACCAGTGTTTTCTGAGGTCTGTTTTACAAACAATCTTTTCTGTTTTACCAGAATCTTTTGGTTTTGTTCATCTTTTCCAACCTTTTAATTTCATTTTCTATTATATTTATTATTTCATTTATTCTTGTTTCTTTGGTGAACACCATACATCTTTTTTTTATTATATTTTATGCTGAGCACATATCTAGTACATAGAAGCTTTTTATAAAATGTTTATTGAATAAGTGAACTGTAAACACCTTGAGATTAGATAATGTCTCTTCCATCTTCATGGTCTTCAAATAACCCACCTAGCACATGGGAGGCCTCAGTAAATACACCTTTCCCTAAAGGAACCCCCACAGGTCATTTAATTGAGCTCCTAACGAAAAATAAGACATTTCTGATAATGTGGTAGAAACCACTAGTGACATTAGTGACCCTCCAATCTTTTCTTCTTCTGTGGCAGAACCCCTCTTTTTAGCAAGGCACACAACCATCTGGAATCAAGGCCAAGTGAGTATGCTCTGGCCGATGGGATATAAGTGAAAATACTAGATCCAAGCTGAGGAAGTGTACTTCTAGGAAGGAGATGTGTCTTTTCTCTTCTTTCTTTGTCTCAAATTCTGGAATGTTGATGCAAAGGTTGGGGTTCCAGATCAGGTGGTGACCTTCTGGGTGGAAGCCCACATGACAGAAAAATGAGATAAAGTGCCTTAGTTCCTCCCAGCAGGACCCATCCATGGCAGCCTTTGAGGAATGTTTTTGAACTTCTTTGTAAGAGAGAGGCCTCCTCTCTTATTTACAACACTGTTTTCAGTCGTTTGGTGGGAAGCGGCTTCTGTCATATGTAACGGAACATATTAACTGACTATAGTAGCATTAGATTAGTAATTGGCTCAATGTGTACATGCTGACACTTTTCTAAAGCATTGTCCTCCCTCACACAATGAAGACATAAGAAAGGAGGTGTTCAAATCCCCATTCCACACCTAGGAAAAGCAGAGGGGAGCCCAGGCCAAGCTCATCTCTCATTCTGACTCAGATTTCAATGCACTGCCCAAATTTACCTCTTCTAAACCTCTTCTAAATCAACTAGAAAAGGGCCCATCTCAAGGGTTCTTATTATAGAATGCTCTAGTGTTTCTCAGGTGACTTCCCAATAATTTGTAGCTCTGATTGCCTGGGAAAATTGCAGGTAAACCTTGCTTTTTCAGACTCCGGTGTTTTCCTTCTCAGACTAGACTCTTTGGCTAACTAGGCAATCAGGTTGGCAGTTCTTTTCAAGAAGCTCAAACACAAAATAAAAATACAAAAGCTTTGTCCATTCTATGAGACTAATGACCTTGACTCTAAAGTACTGATTTTCTTGATCCTCCGTGAGTTGTGATTTGGGGTCCACACTCAGCATGACTTTGAATACTCCCAAGCAAACTTCATGGATGATACCTAGATGCTACATAACCTATAAAATCAAATGGCCATGCCACCTCTGCCTCATTACCAGCTTCTTTATGTCCTTATGGTCTCTTTGCTATTACCAGGGCTTTCTTGGAGCGTTCTCTCTTAAGTGTTATCATTATCAATGCCCACCATCAACATCAACCTGGATGGACCCCAGACCCATACAGAAAAGAGACAAATGGTTCTAGATCCACACAAGGGTTATAACTCCAGGACACCAGTGTCTGGATATATAGGGCAAAGAATCCGATGTCTGAGCCTAACTTTGACTTTGGGGATTGGCAGGTAAGAGAAGGGTTCAAAGGAATTAGGATGGCTTTTACTCTTAACTGTAACCTAGGTCCAGAGCAACCTCTGACCAGGCATCTCACCAATAAGGAGAAAAAGGAAGAAGATGATTTTACTGAGAGCTGTTTATGTGCCAGGCACTGGACCTGGCACTGTACCTGGCACCTTCACATATATCTCTCGTTGAATCCCAGGTTCAGTTGAAAGGCCGTACAGTGCAATTATTAGCTCTATGATCTTGGGTGAGTAACTTGTGTCCATGAGATTCATGTAAAAAGAGGTAAAACCATTTTTACTTAATAAGGATGATATAATCAAGATACTCAACAGTGCCTATCACATAATAAGCTCTCAATAACTACTTGCTGGTTATTCTCCTTAATCATCACAGTAGATTTTAAAATGGGATTTATTATGCCCATTTTGAAGTTATGGATTATAAGAGTCAGAGACTTAAAATAACCTCACAAGGTCAACTGTTAATATAGAGAGGAACCAGAATTCAGTTCTGGGTTCATCTAACTCCAACCTCCTTGCTCTTTGCCCCAGTCATCTCCCAGAAAGCCAGTCCTCTCCTAGTTGATTGTTTTAGACACCATTTAGCACTCCTTATGAAAAAAGCACTTGCTCTCAGGGTCACTAATATAGTTAGTAGTTATACCACTCAATAAAAATGGACTGTTGGCCTTTGAGAAGTTGACAACTGCTCACAGGACCTCTCCCCTCTGACTACAAAATCAACTAAGATATAGAGTTGGACAGGAGTTAAACAGGAATAAAAATATTGTATGCTTTTTAAAAATATATTTTATTGATTTTTTACAGAGAAGAAGGGAGAAGTATAGAGAGTTAGAAACATCGATGAGAGAGAAACATCCATCAGCCGCCTCCTGCACACCCCCTACTGGGAATGTGCCTACAACCATGGTACATGCCCTTGACCGGAATCGAACCTGGGACCCTTCAGTACACAGGCCAATGCTCTATCCACTGAGTCAAACCGGTTAGGGCTTGTATGTTTTTTTTAACTGGTAAAATAGAGGGCACAGTTTAGATCCAAGACCAACAGAAGTTTCTTATTCTTTCTTTCCAAGCCCCAACTCTGGTGTTCACACACAGGGAAGGTTCACACACATATACCCAGCCCTGGATGGTTACCATGGGCAACAAGGGCATATGAGAGAGCCCAGAGACATGGGAATCAGTCTTGATGCAGATTCTGCCCATGGGGACACATGGACAAAGAATGTCACACTATCACCGGTCAGCAAGAGGTAGAAAGATGCTTCTTCCTGATACTATCAGAAAATGTTGGGACAATTCTATGAACCAGAAGAAACATGGAAAGAGAGAAAATCTCTCCCCTACCATAACCCCAAATTCCCAATTTTCAATACATATGCTCATCAACCGCTTACAACCAATCCATCAATACAAAATAAAAGAAATCCCACCAGTACCCAGAAAAGAGCTGTTAGCCTTGAAATGTAAGTATTAGAAATGTTTTCCTTTTTTTCTATGCCATGTTTTCACTCTTCTCAGAGCTACTCTTCCTTCAAGTAGCTCCCACACTAACATGATTGGTAGTTTAAATGTCTCAAAGAACCAGCACAGACCACTGGGATCTGTATTGTCTCTTGAAAAAAAAAATCAAAAGGACTTAGAGAGTTTGGTGGAATTAATTCCAATGTGGAAAGAGAGGAGCCACACTGCTTCAGCCTCTTGGTTGCTAAGGTCACCGGAACCCCAAGTTGGGAATTACTCCCCTGTAAATCACTTCTGCCCAGCTACTCTGCGGCCCTGAGTTGCAGATAATCCAGACAGTGATTGTGCCTGGTCTCTGAGCAGAAGCTTCACTGACCTCCCTAAGTGTATTTTGATATCAGTTGTGGCTGCAGGAAGAGGCGCAGGAGCCCAGCCCCAAGACATGCCAGCTCTGTGACCACCCTGAGGCCAGGATTCAGCCTTGCAGGTAAACATCCTGGGTAGAGAGGGCCCTGCTGAAAGTGTAATCTCTGCCCAGGAGAGGCTCCCATGCCCCCGGGCCCAGCTCATACAGCACATGGGCAGCCAGGGCCTGTTTGAAGACTTGGCAGATGGGATAGCCGACTGCCACCAAGTGCATTCAACTCCCAGCTGCAAGGCTGGCTGGAGCCTGTTTATATGTTTTCCTTGGTTTTATACTTTTTAGAATATATCACACCAATTAGTCCATCGTTGGCTACCAATTTATTCTCATCGTGGGCAAATCACTTAATTATGAGCTTTAGTTTCACACAGACCTCAATTAAAACCCTATATGAACTACCTATTGATGAGTAAATTGCATGATCACCCCAAGCCTTTGTTTCTATCCAGTATATGGCGAACACTAATGTAAGGTTGTGATGCGGATTTAAAAGGTAACATATATAAAGTGCACAGCAGACTATCTGATTATATTAGTTTCTGATAGCTTATCTGCCCAGCTGTGTCCATCACTGTGCATCATCCCTGCAGAGAAGTCCCCTGTGTCTTCATCTGCATGATCCAGGAGTGGTTGCTAGCATACTTGAATCTAGTATGACTCTGAGGTCCAGAGTGGAGGCACCTAACCGAAGGCAGGCCAGTATGAGTCCCTTCCCCCAAGATTCCATATTGGATGGGGGCTGAGAGATGGGTCTCCCTCAGGACAGAGGACCCTAAACACCCATGGGCTCTGATGGAGACATGTGCTCTGCAAGCAGCTGGAGAAGCTGGTCTTCAAATGAGGAGAAGAGAGGCACATTACAGAGAGGAAAAGAGCCAGAATTCAGCCAACTCTCCAGTCTCTGCCTCTAGTTCATCTCTGCCCTTGAGCTCCATGAACTCACACCCCAATAGGCTCATCATTAAGTTCCTTTCTTGTGAAAGTTAGCTTGAGCTGGTTCTTGTTACATGCAATTAATAACCATCTTAATAATCTGGCAAACTGTTGTTATTCAATAAACAGCAAACACCAACTTGTGTAAAACGAGAGAAATGGACAAATAATGCCTGATTCTTCCTTATGCTCCTGCTCTCTGACTTGAAACAATGATTTATTGGGAATCCCGTCTTATTTATATCTCCTTCTGTAACAACTTAGACCCATACTTACCATTACTCAATAATTCATTCATTTGATAAAATGTCTCTCTATACAAGGACAGGGACCAT
Source organism: Murina feae (assembly GCA_004026665.1). NCBI lineage: Eukaryota > Metazoa > Chordata > Mammalia > Chiroptera > Vespertilionidae > Murina > Murina feae. The sequence goes on along the minus strand of PVJC01005129.1, from coordinate 44,655 downwards.
GACATGCCTCTATTTCTATGTGTAGATGGCCATTTTCTCATCCCTGCCCCTGGGCCAAGACCTTGCCCAAACCAAACTCTACTGCAGCCATTTCCTGGGTCCCAGCCCACGAGGTCTTGCATTTCCTCCTGTCCCAGCTTTGGGGACCCTTCATTGGTTGACTCCAATCAAGGCAGCACTCAGCAGCCCAGCCACAGCTTCAACCAAAAAAAAAAAAAAAAAAAAAGGTACTTTTAAAAGGTAAGCTCCCTGGTGCTCACAATAAAAATAGCTGAAGTTCGGGCCCCCACACTGAGCATTCCACGGGAATCATCTCATTTAATTCCTACCGCAACCGCTGAAATTGGCCTTGTTATTATCCACATTTTACTGACAAAGAAGCTGAGGCACTGAGAGGGGAAGTAATTTATTCAGTGGCAGAGCTAAATCCCAATCCATGCTGTGTCAGCTGAGGTCTATGCACTTTATCTCTTAACCAGACGAGACTGTAGCCTTCGAACTAGGCTTAGATTAGGTTATGTGCTACACAGATGAAGCCGTGTCTGAGTGGCAGCTGAGAGAATTGAGAGAAGGGATCCAGGATGGGCTCATAGAGCAATAACTAGAGAGGATTGGGGGACAAGGAATAGCTGGACTTTGACCCTGGAGAATGGGTAGGGGACATGATAGATAATGGACATTTCAAAGGCCCAGAGGTGTGACTATGCATGTAGGGCTAGTTATAAAGGCAGGTGACATCGGTAGCTTTAGCCAGTTCTGGGGACACAGGAAGTCAGGCAAATAGTTGAGATTTGGTTTGTTCATTTGTAGTAGGTTGGATTGTGTCCCCTCAAAAGATATGTGCAAGTCCTGATCCCCAGTACTTGTGAGTGTGACTTCATTTGGAAATATAGGCTTTGTGGATGAAATCAAGGTAAGATGAGCCCATACTTCATTAGGGTGGGTCCTAATCAGTAGTTCTGGTGTCGTTACAGGAAGGAGGAAATTTAGACAAGGAGACACAGGAAGAACAGCACATGAAGATGGAGCAGAGACTGGAGTGATGCAGAAGCCAGCCACAGAGCACCAAGGACTGAGGGCCACCACCCGGAGTGGGACAGCACCTCCTGTAGGCTCTCAGAGGGCCACGCTCTGCTGCGCCTTCATCTCTCACTTGTAGCTTCTAGGGCTGAGACAATTAATTTCTGTAGTTTAAAACCACCTAGTTTGTGAAGCTTTGTTATGTCAGCCTGTGAAATAATAGAAATAGAGATACATATATAAATATAAACACATGTACTATACATATACATATACATATACATATACATATACATATACATATACATACGTCTCTGCCCCCAGTTCCTGACACAGAGCTCCTAAAACTCTTGTAATTCCCTAGATGATAAGAGTGCTAGGAGCATCTTTTGTCCTGTTATTTAGCCTGTGACCTTGGTTGCTGACACAGGACTCCAAAGTCCCTTGGAATTTCCTGGGTGATAGGGGCTTCTTTTGTTCTAAAGAGGAGGCTCTCAGTGGGTTCCTGGATGGCTTCAGAATGGGAGTTGGTTACCAGGAAGACCAAGCCCTGATTAGAAGCATTAGAGCTTTCCATCCCATCCTCCGAAAGAGGAGATAACTGAAGACTGAGTTAACTATCAACCCTGCCTACACGATAAAGCCTCTGTGAAATCCCAAAAGGGCTTCCGGGGTGCTGAAGGTGCTGGGATTGCCTCTTCCCCAAACCTCTTCCCCATGCCTCCCTTTCTGTATCCTCTGCTTGGCTGCTCATCTGTAGCCTTTATTATACCTTTGTAATAAACTGCTAAACATAAGTAATGGTTCCCCAAGTTCTGGGAGCCATTCTAGCAAATTATCAAAGCCAAGGATGGGATCTCAGGAACCCCAACATACAACAGTCAGACAGTGACAATGAGGACTCGTGTGGGAAAACCCACACCTCTGCATCAGAAGTAAAACTGTGGTGTGAGCCTAAACGAAACCAGGTTGAGTTTTGCTTTGGACACAGCCCTGGGAAATGAACACAGTCACCATTAGAGGAACCTCCCCAAACTGAGCAAGTCGGGTAAAGAAAAGGAAGTTGTGTTTTAGCAAGCTCACGCTTAAGCGGTGGAAACCGCTGAGGCATCAAAAGAAAAATGGGCTTTGAAGTAAAATTAGATTCAGTCCAGCCCTCGCTATGCTTTCTGCCTCACCCTGCAGACCAGGGGACAAATTCTGTCCTCACTTCCGTCTCCTCCGCCCCTCCCTTCCCCCACCTCCCAAATGGTCTGAAGGCTCTGAGCATGGGGCCCTTTCTTCTTTACCTGTTTCTCCACCTGTAGAAATGGAGATGACAGTGCAGCCTGCTCACTGCTCAGGGACCCTCCGTCAACCCTTTTGTTTCCCCTTCCCTTACACCACCTTTCTCCATATTACTTTCCACCTGGTGGCGGAGTGTGTGCTGATTTGCTGGTTTCTGTGTATTTTGCTTCACTAGCATCCAGCTCCCAGAGGGCAATGTGTTCTGTTCACTAGTACAACACCACGCCCAGATTAGTCTTCAAACCATGGCAGGGGTCCGACAAATACTTGAAGAATATGGGAATAGTGTGGAGTGAAGATTAAAGGAGATAATGTACTTAGTGCATCTATCCCATTGAAAGGGTGTAGTATGTGCCAATCCTGTCCCTTATTCGTCCCTGAACATGTCCTACATTTCACAGAGAAATGTTATGCATATGAGAGAGGGACATGTGTTCTGTGCTTTGGATGACACATATGAAAAGTTGAAGCGATCCCACCTCATATATCTATTTTAAAATTTTGTTCTGTTTTCCATTTATTTTGACTGGAAGATACACCTCACCTTTTTAGAAGTGTCCTTCAGAAATGTATTTTTGGTGAAGAATCAAAGTGGCCCAGGAAAAGGAGGTCAAATGGTACTCTCACATCTGGCAAGGTCCCTTCTCCCTGAAATGAACGCCATCTTCCTTCCTCATCGATGGGCATGAGGCCACAGCCCCCCAGTTACAGCCAGGCTTGCTGCTATGCGATACATGTGTTCTTAAGAATCATCATGAAGCACAAAATTGCACAATGCAAACCACAGCGCTTATGGGAAAGATGGGGTTAGAGGCATAAACCCCACACTTAAAAAAAAAAAAAAAAAAAGAAGATTCCCATAAAAATGGTAGCTCAATTTTACACATGTAAAATCGTTTTAAGAATTCACAAACACTACAGTAAACATGGTACTTTATCTGAAAATGTCCCTCCCAATGCTTGCTTGTGGAAATTGGCTCCAGAAAGGTTGCGGCTTGTGAGCTCCTGTGACCTTGTGCAAGGAAGGTGATCTGGAATCCACAGAAAGTTGTAACAAAGGATGTGAATGGGCGTGGCTCCAAGCATAGTGAGTGAACTTTGGTAACCGGAAGTGTTTTTTAAGGTGTGTGGTGTGTATTTTATACATTTCTATGCTGCTCGGTTAGCCGTGCACAGTTGTTTGTGTGTGTTTTAATCCTCACCTGTGGATATGTTTATTTTCCTTTTTCCTTTTTACTGATTTTAGAGAGAGGAAGGAAGAGGAGAGAGTGAATGATAGAGAAACATTAATGAGAGAGAATAACATGAATCAGTTACCTTTTGTATATGCCCCGACTGGGGACTGTACCTGCAACCTGGGTATGTGCCTGACCAGGAATTGAACCTGCCACCTTTCGGTGCACGGGACAATGCTCCAACCAGCTGAGCCACACTGGCCAGGACTAGCCGTGTGCACTTTTCTGCATTCCCCCAGTGTTTCTCCCAGGCTAAATCACACATAAGTAAACGTGAAATTCATGTTATGCTCAAATTGTTCCCTATGACATCAATTGCATTGGAACGAATTTGCATTTCTGAAACAATCGCTGTAGCAGAACTGACTCTCTATCCGAACTCACACAGAGAATACCCAGTAGAGCTGGGCGTAGTTTATGCTCAACTCTCCTGATTCGCACGGCCATGTCTCACTTTCAGCCTGAGAGAATATAGGGAAGGGGCAGCATCTGAGATGTGGTAAAAGTTTCATTAACCAGGAAGCAATTCGAAACCTCATATATTTGGAATTAGTGGTCTTCGACTGTTAGAGGAAGCCAATCGCAAGAAACAAGCTGATATGTGGAAGTTAGCCAAGTAAAAGCAAGAATGTGTCCTGGAATGAGATTTACCCGTCCCCTGAGCCTTCTGCACCTGTGGTCGCGTGTAATAAAAGTTGGCATTTGGAATGGGGACTCTGAATCGTGATCCTGAATGCTTTCTGCATCACAAATCAAGAGTAAACAGTGCTCAGTGCACAAACAGCTTAAGGAAGAAAAGCAGACCAAAGCCTTTGAAAAGGAGGTTAACAAGAATAACTAAAACAAGGATTTTTATAATCCACTTAACCAGAAAACCCATTCCAGTTCCCAGAGGTTGGCCTGTGCAGGCCCACAGAAGTCATGCCCTCCAAGCCTGGAAGATGTACCACAGCTTAAAATTCTGGAGAAATTGCATGGGTGGTTTAAATTGTCCAGGATGACATTGCCTCTCTGGTTCCTTCCACCAACCCTTGATCGCTTCCTGCTTCACCACGCAGGATCAGCACAGAGCAAGCAGAACAGCCAGTGGCTACAAATCTATATTGAACAGATGAGGACTCAAAGAAAAATGTTATAGATGGGCCCTGACCAGTTTGGTTCAGTGGATAGAGCATCGGCTTGCGGACTGAAAGTTCCCAGGTTCGATTGCGGTCAAGAGCATGTACCTTGGTTGCGGGCACATCCCCAGTTGAGGGTGTGCAGAAGGCAGCTGATGGATGTTTCTCTCTCATCGATGTTTCTAACTCTCTATCCCTCTCCCTTCCTCTCTGCAAAAAAATCAATAAATTTTTTTAAAAAAGAAAATGTTATAGATGGTAAGATGGCTAGTTCTGAAGTGTAATAACCAGGCTTAGGGGATTGGAGTTTTTTTGTTTTTGTTTTTGTTTGTTTTTTGATAGAAGAAATCTTAATGGGGCCCCTCGACCAGCTGTAAGAGCCATGATAACAGTGCAATGGAAATGTTCCTTGAGCCTATGGTTTTTTCCAGCCAAGACATTCCAACTAGGATACTTTGATTATATTAATTAATTAGCATTCCTGAGTTCCTCAGGGATTCTTGGAAGCATTGTGTTCTGGAAAGGGGAAGTTGAGCAGCAGCAGCAGCATCACCATCATCATCACTACCACCATCATCATCACATCATTATCATCATCACCATCATCACCATCACCACCACCACCATCACCATTATCACCATCAACACCACCATCATCATTATCATCACATCATTATCAGATTCACCATCACCATTATCACCACCACCACCATCATCATCATCCCCATCATCACCACTATCATTATCATCATCACCATCACCATTATCACCACCACCAGCATCATCAATATCATTATCATCAACATCATCCCATGGATCTGACAGGCATCTGTCAGATCCCATGCTAGAAAATGTAACAAACCTGTTGGGCACATGCTCTCCCTCAGAGGTATGTAGTACAAGGTAGAATGAAGAGTTCATTAATTCATTCATTTGTCAATATACTAGAGGCCCAGTGCATGGCATTCATGCACTGGTGAGGGGAGGGCATGGTCCCTCAGACCAACCTGTGCCCTCTCACAGTCCAGGAACCCTTGGGGGATGTCCACCTGCCATGGAGGTGGGAGAGGCTCCTGCCACTGCTGCTGCACTCGCCAGCTGTGAGCCTGGCTTCTGGCTGAGCAGTGTTCCCCCTGTGGGAGCACACTGACCACCAGACAGCAGCTCCTGTGTTGAGCATCTGCCCTCTGGTGTACATCAGAGCGACCAGTTGTTCTACCATTTGTTCTATTGGCATATTAGCCTTTTATTATATAGGATTGATTCAAAGGTTCCTGGAACCCTATTCTTTATTAACCTGATAGGTACAGACCGAATGAAAAAGACATAGCACTTACACACAGGGAACATCCTGTCCACTGGCAAAGGAGAAACAAAGGACAAGCATTATAATTTAAGTGCCATAAGAGAAAATTAGTTCCAGATTCTTTTTCCTACTTTTGTAGACAACATTTACAAGTTTGTTTTAGTGCTTTCTTTTGTGTTATGCATAGTTCCATATTCCTGCAACCCTTAAGAACATCAGAATTGTGTGCGGGGAGCTTGTCTATTAAATATACCAATTCCTGGGGCTTGCTCCCAGAAATGCTGGTGCTCAGGGGCTCTGCCTGGATCTGTTTCCGAGAGCTCCCGGCTGAGTCTCACACAGCTGGCCTGGCTCTGGTTCTGGTGGGGGCATCCCGATTGGGAACCTGTCCTTGGTGCTACTTTGCTTAATCATCAATTTTGGCTCCTTCACTCCATCTTGTATTACATTACTTGTGATGTAAGTCAACTTCTTCCTCGGGAATGTAAGCTCCTTGATGGCAGGGTCCTCTCTCACTCATGTCTGCATCAGTGAATCAAGCTTTACGTGTGTGCTCAGTGGGATGGCGTTGCTTGCTGAGTGGGGTCAGGCTCTAGGGAGGTACGCGTTGTATACACGTGTGTGTATGAGACGTGAACCTTTGTTAAAAGCAAATCTCTGCATTTGCTGTGTCAGTGTGATTTACTGTAATGGAAGCCAGTGCAGCTTGAGCAGAGGTCTTGCCTTGAAATGGAGCGAGGTTATGGATGGGCAGAGCTGCCCAACACTTTCCTGGGAAATACTTCAGTGTCATCCTCAGCTAATGGGACTCATTTCACTTCAGTTAAAGACCATGCAAGAGGCCATTGTGATTTTTCCTGTGGAGTGGTACTAGCAGAGTACCCATTGGTTCAAGGTTCTAATTGTCCAAGAAAGCAATAGATAATCATCCTCAGCCCCCTGTCATACACCCCCACATCCAGTCCTCATCAAGACTGCCCAGCCTCTCTTCTCACTGTGACTTCAATCTGTCCCTCTGTCCCTGCTTTGGTAAAGGCCCTTCCAGCTCTTGTAATAGCCAGAAACTGCCCTCTCTGCCTCCTCTCTGGCCTCTCATGTTCCTGTTGCCCCAGTGTAGCCAAACTGATCTTCCCAAAGAGCAAACCTGAAGGAGTCACTCCACTGACTCCCAACCCTCCTTGTCTCCAGGCCCAGTTCAGGGTCAGACCAGGTCTCACTCAGTGGCTCACAACCAACACTCCTGGTGGGTCTGACACGGCCCTCTTCTCTTCATGCCAAGTAGGACGCATCACACTTTGATGATAGCATTTTTAAAGTTTTATAGAAATTGTTTGTTGAATTAAATATCTGCCTTCCCTTCTAGGCTTTGAATCCTTGAGGGCAGGGCTGTCTCCCAGTGTGAGGTCAGGGTCTGAGAGAGTAGGGGCCCCAGCAATGGCTGGTGGAGGGGATGGGGAAGGATAAACTGCCCATTTGAGACTGTGCCAATGGCTCCCCTCGAAGAATGTGAGATGCTCTCAACGTGACTGTGAGCCCCGTAGTGTAAAGCCCCCATCCTTCCTTCAGGGAAGGCGGACAGAAACGTGTGCTCATGGGGAGGCCTGCAGGGATGCACTCCCTCAGATTAATAGATGTGATTATTATTCCTATTGTATAGGTGAGCAAACAGCGTCCCCGGGGTTCAGTTGCCCACGGCCACACTAGCTGTGCAAGTACCAGAGCAGGGATTTGAACCCATGACTGACTCCACAGTCTGAGTTCTTGCCATCACTCTGGGCCGCCTCCCATGGCAGTGGGAGGGGGAAGCCTGTGGCTGAGAGAGGGGCAGCCTGGATCGCATTGTTGCTACATCCCGTAGGGCCTACACTCGGTAAGCACTGGTTTTTACTTCCCTTATATGGTGAAAAGAGAGATGCCCATTCCCCCCCCCCCCCATTCCTGCAGACGAACAGACGGGTGCTAATTTGGTAAGTGCAAATTGTCTGGCTCCGGTTCTATCCACCATCTGCCCGCTTGAACTAGTGAAACCAGGGTGACTTGTAATTATGCCCAGTGCTCTTCACAAGGTCCTTCCATCCTTTCAGATGAGTTTATCCTCTTTCTATTTTAAGAAAGAGCTTCACATAGCAAGGCATTCATGGAACATGTCCAAGTACCAGAGTAGAAAGTGATATTTGAAGCCAAATCAATCACACACACAAAACCCTTGAACGAGATGCCGGGGCCCGGAGCTGGTCCCACTCTTCCCAGAGAATTGCTGAGCCACAGGAGACAGTCACGGCAATGTTCAAGGCCTCAGTTTCCCCTCCAGGGCACTGGCATTCGGAGCCTTCATGGCAAAGAATGTAGCGCTTTGCTGTCTGTGTGGCAGGCTTGTTCCTAATGCTGCTGCTGCTGCTGTGGGCAGGTGTGTAGAGGGACCCGTCCCCAACTTCTCATCCTCAGCCTCCAAAACAAACTCTTCCAACCCCACAGTAAAGACTCCCCTTTGCCCCAGCCTGCTGAAAACCCGCAGCTGAATTTCACCTTATTCGCACCACAGCTAGGCTAGAGCTGCTTGAAGCTCCACTTCCCTGTTCTCTGTAAGAGCTCCCCCTACATCCGGGGGCCCCCCGCCAGGTTTTAAAAACTAAAACGTGCTGAAATGACAGAAGGGTCAGAAGGCTAAGAGAAGCAATTTACCCAGCCCAAAGCCACCATTTAACCTGGCCTTTTCATTCTCATCCAAAGAAGTACTTTCCATTCATTTACCTCTGGCTGTCTCCTGCCACTTCTCCTTCCTAGGGGATAACGCCCCCGGCAGAGGGGTGGGTTCCCCTAAGAGTGGTGGTGGCACCTCTTGGAGAAGCAGAAGTTGGCCACCTGGAAGGTGGGTGGGCAGGAGTGTGCCTGGCCCGTGGAGCATCCCCTGCCTGTCGCTCAAGAGAAGGAGGCTGCCCTGTGCTTGCACGCACTCCCTCTTTGTCACCTCCTCCTGTTACTCCTCTGCCAGCCTGTCACACCTCCACCCCATTCTCCAATCCCTGAAACTGGCAAATGAGCCCGTCCCACTGTCGGCAGCCAAGTTACATTCTTTTAAAGTCACTCTTTGACAAAACTAAGAGAGAAAGTTGGCTGTTTCATTTGATGGTTTTCTTTAGCAACACTGAAATGTCTAACATCTAAATGTGTGGTGCTTGCGAACTTAAATATGTCGCCTCTGGACCAGTCTTCCTCGGGAACATCTGTTCTCGGAAGCCCAGAAGTGGAGAGCGCAAAGTTGCATGACTTATCTTTCCCCGAAGAAATGGCAAGTGTGTTTCTCCCCCTCACAGTCGCAGCTATTTCTCCACTCCGCATCAGAACCCCAGCCTGCGGCAAACGTCTTCGCGCTTCCAAATCTAGGCTCCCACACAGAACTTGAGACTTCAAACGTGACAATGTGATGCCACCCGTGCTCATCCCTCAGTTTTCAACTCACTCACAGCTTCTGAATGTCTCGTGTGGGGACCAGGGGACAAAGAGGCTACTGTGCAGAACCCACACCATGATGTAACGTACACCCAAAGTGGGGGGGGGGGATTTGGTAAACAACATGGGTGTGATCCTGGAAGACGGGCTACATGCAAATCTCACCATAGGTAGAGTCTGGCCGAGAACTTGAACAATCGTGAACACTGCATGTGAGGCTGACTGACAATCTGGAGTGCAAGGGGACCAGTGCCACAGAGAAGCGGAGATGCCTGTGGAGTCCCCGAGATGTAGTAGAAAGAGCCACTGACCTTCCGTCTCCTTGGTGACTGTGGCTCAGCTAGAAGTAGGTTCAGCCACATATGATAGGCAACCTCAAATCACAGGCTTTCCACACAGGTTCATTCTTTCATGGAAAAGATGTCAGGAGGGAGGGAGTCCAGAGGCTCCATGAGGCTGGTGGAGCCAAGGCTCCTCTGTCTTTGTGCTCTGCCATCTTCAAGGTCACCTGAAGGCCACTTCCTGGCGTCCATGCTCAAGGTCACTGGGATGCCCAGGATGGCTGTCTGGGCTCCTGCTATCACACCACATTCCATGGACCAGGAAGGAAGAAGAACAACAACATAGTGGCCCCCTGACACCACTGCATGCCAAGTCAGCTCCATTTTCACAACCATCCCCTCAGGATGAGACGTTTCTGCTGACATCTCTGTGGCCAGGACTTAGCCCTGTGGCCACACCTAAGCGTATGGGATGCTAGGAAATAGCACCCTTTAGCCAGATGCATTGTGACATTGGGGAAAATGTGCTTTTTCTACTAAGGAGAGAGGAAACACTGGAAATGAGGTGGTAACTGGCAGCCTCTGCTTTCCATCTGTGGAAAGAAGGGTTGATTCTAACTATGTACTTTGTATATATCAAGTTACCTCAACTTCAGCTCTATTCACATTTTGGGCCAATCAATTCTTTGTTGTGGTGAGCTGTTCTATATATTATAAGATGCTCTGCTGCATCCCTGACCTCTACCCATTAGATGCCAATAGCACCACCACCACCCCCAGCACTTGTGGCAACCAACAATGTCCCCTGGGGCACCAAAGCACTGGATGAGCACCACGGTACAAAGCAAAAGGGCATTAAATTAGATTGTATACATAATTTGCATGCCAAAAGAGCAGGGGTTTTATACCTGTTCACCTTGGGGTAGCACTATAAGAAGCAATGGAATTAAAATTGATGCTTTGCTGAAAGGGATATTGAGAGTCAAGTGTACTATGTGATGCTCCCAGGGTTCCAAGAGTAAACTGAGAGCACAGGGAGGAAACTGACCTACTAGTGTTTCCTCTGACCCGTCCAAAGCTTGGAACTGCAGAGACAATGTCCTTTGGCTCATGCAATTCTCCTCCTCCCTTCCTGGGTCTTCCCACACCAGATTCCCTCTGCCCGGGCCCCTCCTCTGCTCTGTGCACAGCTGACCCTGTTTGAATGTCATGAACTCAAATCTACCACACATCTGAGTCCACCTGCCTCCCCGCTGACTGGTTCCTCCTCTGAATTCTATTTATACAGGTCATAAGTATATACTAGTCTATTCACTTTTGTTATCACTCTCCCCACTAAGGCAGGGAATGTGTCTGTTTATTCACCTGTATTAACCAGCACTTGGCACAGTAAAGTGCCATTAAAAGTTTGATGAATGAATGAATGAGTGAATGAATGAATGAATGAATGAATGAATGAATGAATATAGTAATGGAGGTGAGAGAAAGTGCATGCACAGTGTGTGAGGAAGTTGGTAAGGGAGTGAAGGAGATAATTGGAACATAGACCAGGGCAAAGGCAGGTCACATGTGGATTCCCTTGTTATTTTTCCTCTTGGCTCTCCAGACTGAGGTAGCATTTAGCTCTACATGACACCAAGCACCACCACACTCTATGCCATGCACCACACTCGGCCATGAATGCATACCGCCTCTCTGTAGTCCTTCTGCAAAGCACTGCAGCTGCTGCTGCATTTTCTGGCTGCAGGCAAGAGAGGGAAAGAGGTATTCAGCCTAATTCTACCTTGTCTTAGCCTCTGTTCTCTAAGGACCTAGCTACTAGAAAGGGAATCATGATTGGAATTTCACAACCAAGAAAACTGAGACACCTTGGGGTTAAGGTCTCCAAGAACTTGTTTTCAAAGAGCCTTCAGCACTCAAAGGGTCTTTGGGTCCTGTTCTCTGGCTCAGTGGATGACTGCCTGTCCCATCCACAAAACTTTTTTGAGCAGCCACCCCCAGTACATGCATATTTACTTACAAATTATAACCATGTACAACTACATATGCATTATGCACCATATAAATAGATATAGTCATTATAATAGATATAGTAGACACACTCAAAAAATAGAAATTTTAAAAGGAGAAGATAAAGAATAAATATAACTGGAAATTCCACTATGTCTTCTTACTCCATTAGGTGATCTTGAGCACCTCCTGGGGTACACACTTGCTTTGAAAACTCACTGTGTGGTAAGCATTGCTGCCACTCACCAACATTTCCCATCCCCTTTCCCTTCCGGACATAGGGGAAGATTGTACTTCCCAGCTCTTGAAAGTAGAACTGGCGACGTGAGTTTGCATGTCCAATCAAGCTCACTTCTGCCTGGAAGCCTCACAAACCATAATTCTCCATGTCCTCTCTTCTCACACTTAAAAAAAGCCTGATGCCTCCTGTTGAAGTGTAGTTTCATAGATGGTCATCTTGGAACCATCATGTGGTTAAATAAGCAGACACTGCTAAGCCATGTTACATTTGAAATTTGAGAGTTGTTTGTTATTACAGTGAAACCTAACCTATCTTGCCTGATATTTACTATTTGTGAAGAGCCAGATGCCATCATGAGCATGGGTTTGCTTCTGTGAGCTGAACTCTCCCAAATGGCATTGCTGAGAGGGTGCTCCTTGGTAGTGACAGCGTGAGTGCCACAGAGGGAGGAAGAGCAGATAACTAGGCAAAGGATAGGGTCAAGACTTGCCAGGAATTGATGGGCAGTCTCCATTCTAATCCAAAGTCCATCCCCGAACTGGGCTAAAGATCTCTAAGTCAGAGAGTGAAAAGTGACTCCGCATTCCTGGTTGCTGCATGTCCTGTGTCTTCCTAATAGAAAAAAGTTCAAATACATAAATCCTTCTCCTTTAGGCTATTTTTTCAGCTCCTGAGGCAGTGGATCTCTGTCTTTAAGAAAATTTCAGGGGAATTAAATTGTAAAAGTACCTATATCGCTGAAGCTATCTCTCCATTGAATCTAAAACATTGCTAGCCAATTCCCAATCCCCCCAGATTGGCTGACACAAGGACTGCTCCTGAGTTACACCATGGGATCTCAAGTGGTTAAGAAGGGGAGATTGGGAATTTGGAATTCTCTTTTAAAGCTGATATTTGGCTTTGTGTATTGGTTCTGCTATCCTAACAGAGACTAATAATAGTAACTTATACCAGACAGAACATTTTTTTTCATTTCTTATATAACAGTCCGCAGGTCCTGGTCTGTGGCATCTCTGATGCACAATATTGTTCCCGGCTCATTCTACCTTTCTTCTCTGCCACCTTTACCATTGAGCTTCCATTTCATAGTCTAAGATGGCTGCCCCTGTTACCACCTCCAGGCCCACTTTCCAGACAACAGGAATAGAAGAAAGCACAGCCTTCGTCTTCTGGGCATAAACCAGAAGTGGTACACATCACTTCTGCTCACATCTCATGACCAGGATTTAATCACATGGCTGAACTCAGCTTCAATGAAGGCCATAAAAATAGTCTCTAGTTAGGTGGCCACTGACCAGCTAAATTTTGGACATGCTATTATTAAAGAAAGAAGAGGAGAAGGGATATTAGTGGACTGCTAGCAGCCTCTAGCTTCTTGGTGAGCTATGCGGTCTTTACCAGGAAAATGTTCCTCCTTCCTCTCCCCTAGCCCATGAGTTCCCACAATTCCCTACACTGCTGGTCAAGCACTCACCCTGTGCACTCTAAATGCCTACCAGCTCTTCCCCATGTCCCGCAAGGTGAAACTTCATGAACTCGGAAGTTGTGTTCATTCTAGTTGCCCTTCTTTTCCCAGGCTCTGGCACTTTGCAGGTGCTTAACCAGTATTTATTGGCTAAGTGAATGACTAGATGATATGAGAAAGGACAGTAATTATTAACCTACTAGGGGCCTGGTGCACAACATTTGTGCACTGGGGTGGGGGTTCTTCAGCCCATCCTCTCACATATTGGGAGCCCTCAGGGGGTGTCCTGATGGCTTAAGTCCACTCCCTGCTCCCCTTGGGGAGCGGGCCTAAACTGCAGTCTGGCCTTCCTTTGTGGGAGGTGACCAGGCTAATCAGGGGAAGCCACCAGCCCCATCACCCCACTGCTGCAGCCACTGCCAGTCACCACAGCCACCAAGGTGTTTTCATCAAAATGGACTCCAGTCCCTTCACCATGAAAAAATGACAACTTTCTTTAGGCATTTTCAAGATGTGTCTTTCATAGGATATGACATTTCTTTCTTTTTTTTATTCTCACTTGAGGATATGTTTCCATTGATTTTTAGAGAACATGGAATAGAAGGAAAAACGAGAGAAACATCAAAATGAGAGGAACACTTTAATTGGTTGCCTCCTGCATATGCCCTGATCTGGGCCCCAGCCAGGGAGGAGCCTACAACCTAGGTACATGCCCTTGGTCAGAATTGAACCCAGACTCTACAGTCAGCAGGCTGAGGCATTATGCACTGAGCCAAACCTGCTAGAGCAGAATATAACATTTCTTAGCCCTCCAGCAGTGGACCTTCATTTTTTTCTCTCCAGGAGTGTGGTGGGAAAACCCTAGATCACCTTTTTGGATTCTTATTACCCAAGTTCTGAAGAATATTACCAGTGGCATATAGGGAGCTTAGCCAATGAGTGGTCAGAAAAGGTGTTTCCTCTGTAGTTCACTCCAATCACAGGCTCTATTCCTGCCCCACCAATCTCAGCTCTACCCCTGCCCAGGCCTGTAACCTCTGGCTGAGGATGCAGGCCTGGGCAGGGGACCCTCAGACCCCTGAAATTGCCAGCTTCACAGGCCTCTGTGATAACTGGCTCTGATCCTGCCCCCTACCATCACCGGCTCTGCCCTTGCCCCACTGGCAGCCTTGGCCAAGGCTACAGGCCTGGGCAGGAGACCCCCAGACCTCTGCATTGCTGGATCCACCTGTGCCCAGACCCCTGCTATCACAGGCTTCACCCCTGTCCAGGCCCTGAGATCATGGGCTCCACCCCTGCCTCACTGCAGCCTCTGGCCAAGGCTGCAGGCCTGGGCAGGGGATCCCAGACTCCTGCTTTTCTGGCTCCACTGGTGCCCAGACCCCTATGATCGCAGGCTCTGCCCCTGCCCCTCTGCTTGCTAGCTCTGCGGAGCCCAGGCTTCTGCAATCTCCGGCCTTGCCCCTGCCCAGGCCTGAGGCCTCTGGCCCAGGCCTTATGCCTTGGTAGGGCACCCTCATACCCCTCCAATCACCAGCTCTGCCCCTTGCCCCTCCAATCACCAGCTCCATCCCTATCCATGCCTGAGGCATCAGGCAAAGGCCTCTGGCCTGGGCAGGGAACCCCTAGCCCCCTCTGATCACCTGTTCCACTCCTTGGGCCCCCCGCCACCCCTGCCATCTGCCTGGCTAACAGGCCTGACCACTTCAGTGGCGGGGCTAAGCTGGACTGGGCACTGCCATCTTGTGGTTATGGGAGGAGCCATCTTTGTGAAGGCGTGATGCCTAATTTGCATATTACTCTTTTATTAGATAGGATGACTCTTCTTCATCTTTTCCTCCCTACAGCCCTTTAGTTTGGCCTATGTTTGCTGCCTCTCAGTCTTTGCTGGTGGCTTGGTCTTTGTTTGCCTCCTGTAGGCCAAGCTCACTCCAAACAGACCAGTGCTTTGGGTTTTTATGATTCACGATTATGACAAAGGGAGGAGGAGAGAGAAAAGAAGGCTAATGTTGGGAGGACCCTTTTGTGGTACCTTTTGCTCTGTGAGTTTTTGAGTAACTATACTGCATGAAAATGTGTCTGGGAAAGAAAAGTACATTTAAGAATCATCACTGTGGGTGGCATTAAGAAAGGCAAGGAAAAGACAAATAATATTTAGAAATTTAAAAAATTATTTCAGCGTGTTTCCATAACCCAAACACTGCCTTGTGACTAGACAAGTTGTGGCTCAGAGGAAATGACTCACAGCACCAGGAAAATGTCAGAGAAGCGTAAATCTCAGAAAAACTTCTGAACAATTCCTGCATGCTTTGAATCCTTAGGAAAAATGAACAACCCTACAAAACAATTAAGTACATGTTGGTGATTTTCAATTTTTTTTCAGGTTGTTTCCAAGCCTAAAAATCATGATGTGACATGTAGCCCCATGAGCTATTTGTATTTTTAATTTCCACTTTACAAATCAAAGACCAAGTGTTTACTAGGAGATAATCTGATTATATCATATGTAGAGAGCATAATATCACAACCAGGCATACATGTCCAAAAAGAATCGTTGTCAAATGAAAGATTAAAAAAAAAAAACTATTTCTGATTTTCCCTGTTAATAACCACTTGCTACTGGTCCATCTTTATTGCAGCTGTCTGTGCTGGCTGGTATAGAAGTAACACCCAAATCAAAGGAAAAGATTATGGGAGAAAAACTGAAAGTAGAGGAAATCCTATGCCTTCACTGAAGGTTTTCTGTAAATGGGGAACTATCTCTAGGCTGAAGCTCCACAAGGGAAGTGGTGAGGACTGTCTCATTCATTGCGCTGTTTCAGTTCCTGGTACAGGTCTGAACTCTTCTAAAAACAAAAGAGATATACATAACTACTCTTTCATTTTTGTTAGGGAACCTCTCGCTCCAGTTGTAGTGTCACTTGGGAACAACTGGACAACAGCAGCCCTCTGGAGCTTTTCCTGTCGAAGCTCTTCTTTTGTTGGTAAACGTGCACAAGGTTGCAGGGCCACTTAGCCCCTGCTGGTCCTGAGAGACTGAATGACACATCAGTAAGCATGAAGTCACAATCCCAAGCCCTCCTGTGATTTTTGGAGGTGACCCTGGATAAGTGACCTGCTTCTGAGTAAGGTTTGTGGGAGGGTTCTTGTTGTTTTGCGCAAAATTTTTAAACATTAGAATAACAAGAAAATGTAATAACATTGTTTTATTTGCAAAATCCAATATACTGGGCTTTTTCACTTTTCTTCTTATTTTAGTTATTATTTTCTTTTTCATTAATATACTAGAGGCCCAGTGCACGAAATGTGTGCATGGGAGGCAGGGTCCCTCAGCCTGGCCTGCACCCTCTCCAATCCAGGACCCCTTGGGGGATATCCGACTGTCTCTCGCAATCCAGGACCGCTGGCTTCTAACCGCTCGCCTGCCTGCCTTCTTGATCACCCCTAACCCCTCTGCCTGCCTGCCTGATTGCCCCTAGCTGCTCCCCTACCAGCCTGATCACCCCTAACCACCTCTGCCTTGCCCCACACCCAGGACCTGGGCTTCCCTTCCTCTGGCCAGCTTCAGGCACGCAGGACCCAGGCTGGCTTCACCCAGGCTGCCCATAGCCACTGGGGTCTGTGGGTTGGGGGCTTCACCTGGGCCACAGCTGCTGGCACCTGGGACCGTGGAGCTGGCAGCTTGTCCCTCTCCCAGGCCACAGGCACAAGCGCTGGCACCCGGGACCATGGGGCAGGCAGCTTGTCCCTTTCCTGGGCGACAGGTGCTGGCACCTGGCACCATGGGACAAGCAGCTTGTCCCTCTCCCAGGCCTCAGCTGTAGGTGCTGGCACCTGGGACTGCGGGGCAGGTGGCTTGTCCCTCTCCAGGGCTGCAGGCACAGGTGCTGGCAGCAGGGACCATGGGGCAGGTGGCTTGTTCCTTTTCTGGGGCCGCAGGCACAGGCACAGCTGCTGGTGCCCGGGACTGTGGGGTGTGCGGTGCTTGTCCCTCTCCCAGGCTGCAGCCTGGCTGGTCCCCATTCCTCTCTCATGGGCTCATTTGTGCCTGGCTGGTCTTTATTCCTTTCTCCCCAGTGATGAGTGTCTGAGCCATTACAGTATGACGACATGAGGGTGTGGCGACCATTTGCATATTAGCTCTTTATTATATAGGATTTAATATATATATATCTTACTGATTTTTTTATAGAGAGAAAGGGAGAGGAATAGAGAGTTAGAAACATCCGTGAGGGAGAAACATGGATCAGCTGGTTCCTGCACACCCCCTAATGGGGATGTGCCTGCAACCAAGGTACATGCCCTTGATCAGAATTGAACCTGGGACCCTTGAGTCCGCAGGCCGACGCTCTATCCACTGAGCCAAACCGGTTAGGGCTCGTATAGGATTTTTATTACATAGGTAGTACATTAATGATGTTTTATAATAATTAAAATCCAAACAGTAAAAACCCAAATCCCCTTGACTACCATCACAAACCCAGTGCATTCCTCAAAGGTGACAACTTTTCCCTGGTTTGTATTCTTCCAGATCTTTCTGTGTATTTTACATATAAACACATATGTATCTAGGCATCTGTAGTTTTACCTTGCTCTTTTCTTTTCTATAAATGGTTATACTGTGATACCTTTTGCTCTCTGTGATGCTTTTTTCATTTGGAATATGCCTTAAAATCCTTATCATGTCTGTCTGTATAAACCCACCTTACAGTTTTAACCATGTGTGGTATTCCACCATAGCTCACTTACCTGATGCCCTACTGCTAGACATTTCGATGGTTTTTAATCTTTAGTTTATCTATACATTGCTGTCAATAGGCATCTTATTTGTGCCTCACTGTATATATTTAAGAATGTTACTCTAGCCCTAATTGGTTTGGCTCAGTGGCTAGAGCGTTGACCTGCAGACTGAAGGGTTTCAGGTTCGATTCTAGTCAAGGGCATATACCTTGCTTGTGAGCACATCCCTAGTCGGGAGTGTGCAGGAGGCAGCTGATCTATGTTTCTCTCTCATTGATGTTTCTCTCTCATTGATGTTTCTAACTCTCTATCCCTCTCCCTTCCAATCTGTAAAAACTCAATAAAATATATTTTTTTAAAAAGAATGTTACTTTAAAAAAGTTAGTAAGAAATGGAATTGCTGGGTCAAAGGTCATGAACACTTTATGAAGTTTTCATAAACGTTGCCAAATAACTCTCAGTGTGTTTGTACCATTTGCTCTCCCACAAGCACTGGAGGAGAAAACTGGTTTCCTTAAACTCCTGCCCTCACCATCAAACTTAAAAATGATTGCCAGCCAGATGAGTGAGAACAGTTTCCCACTGCCGTTTTATTCTGCCCTGTGGTATTTTGAATGTTGAGGGTCAATTATGTTGCTGCTATTTAAGACAGTTTTCCTCACTGCTTTATTTATAGCCCCCTATAAACAGGGAGATACAACCTAAGCAGCTGGTAGGGGCAGAAACTGCTAGCTGTCCACCAATCTCTTCTTTGGGGCACACAATTAGGCTACATTTCCCAGACTCCTTTGCAATAAGATAAGGCCCTGTTACTGAGTTCCAGCCATGGGGACATAAGTGGAGTGATTTGTACCACTTCCTGACAGGCCTATGAAACACTTCCACATGCTGTCTCCCTGCTCTGGGCTCCTGCACTGGCTTGATGCCAACAGGCATGGCGAGCCTGGAAGCTACACATTGAGAAAAGATGCCTGGGACCTTAAATAACCACTTGGGGAGGAGAAACCCACCAATGCAGAACACCTGTTTCAGATTTAATGCGAGCAAAAAACAAACTTCTATCGTGTTTGAGCTTTGGGGTTTGCGACAGTAGCCATCAATGTGCTAATGTAATATAGTGAGGATTAAGTCATTAAAATGAGTGCTATGAAAAAGTGCAAAAAGAATCATGGAAGTTCCCTGGGCATTTAGGGATATCTCCCAGGGCGGAATATGCCACCTTGAAAACACCGAATAATTAGGAGATCGCGGAGGACAGAAAATCCTGGAATATTCACAGCTTAGCTAGAAAAGGAATTTCATCCATTTCCTGGTCCCACTGTGGCCTGAGAATCATCACTCACTGGGGAGACTGGGGTTTTGGTCGATGCTCAGGCCTGGGAGACTGTTCCCTTGGAAATGTTCTGTCAGCTCTCAAGGTCAATTACTGCAGAGTCAATGCCACAGAATCGTTTCATCCAAGGTCAAAGACTACCCAGAAGGCCATTTGCTAGTAGAATGCCCCCACGAGCTCGGGGTGAGGGGTGAAGCTGTCACACAGTTACCAGGCTACCCATTGAGGCTGACTGCAGAGAAGACAAATAGCCTTAGGGAGGGTCATGCTCACGTTTCCTGTAAAGCATAGCAGTCTTGGCCAGGAGGCTGTCAAAGCTACTCATACAGCCTGTTGTCCTATGGTTATGAAAGGAAGCCAATCCACCCCTCCAGGTGGCTTGTCACCCATGGAGCCCTTCCCTATTCTAGATAAGAATTGAGGTTAAAGTCTTCATACCCTGATCACATCCAATAGTGATGAAAAGTAGTCTCTGTCTCCAGCTACCACTGGGTGGGGTGGGGAGAAACTTTGAAAGAGGCTCCGCCATGAGTCAGATGTAAAAATTAGAAAAGATCAAGGAGCAGGGCAGTTCAGCTTCTTCTACCAAAGCAGCAGTTTTCAAACAATAAAATAAAGCAGGAAAGAGAAGCAAACCTGGCTGACGGCAGGGAGCAGGGCCCGGAGTCCCTCCAGCTTGCTCTGCCCCTCACCCCTGTGAATTTCTTTCCTGGGACCCTAAGGTCCCAGAACACAGTGTGAAAGCACTCTCTGAAGGTCCTTCAAATGACCCACCCACATATCTAGCAGGAATCACCCCTAGAGTGTGCAGCTTCACACCCAGCAAACCTGAGGGCAGAGACTGATGGCGTTTTGCTTGCTAGATTCCCAGAACCTGACTTACAGTGAGGCACACAGTAGGCACTTCATATCCAAGGAATGACAGAATGAAGGTAGCTTGGTCTTCACATTGCAATCAGCAGCAGTTACAGTATGTTGTGTACAAAGCACTTCCTAGTTTACAAAGCATTTTCCCTTGTACTGTCTCATGCAATTCAGGACCCACTGTGATATAGTCAAGACACTGATTATCATCCTTTTAATACAAACTGAATTTCAGAGAGGTTAGTTGACATGTTCAAGGTCACACTGCTAATCAAGGGCAGTGGCAGGACTGGGACCACATCTTTAGGCTCCAAAAACCAGTGTGGTTTCTACCACCCTCAGCACTGAGGTTTTCAGGCACTCCCACCATAATGGCACTAATCACTGGTGGCGATGGTGGTGTAACATTGTGGTCATGAAGACCACAGCAATATGCAAAGCACATAACGACTCCAGGCCCTGACCATAACACAAGCCTGCTTTCGCTCATATTGCTGCAGGGTCTTTTTACACTGAGAAGGGCAATCCTTGTTCCATGAGCACAGATCTCAGACCCACACCAAATAGTCATCCTAAATGTTCATGCCAGGGATCGCCAGGGCCATGAAGAGTGTAGGATGAATAGCTTGTTTCATGGACCTGGGAACCAGCTCAAACTCTAAGCCCTACCTCATATGGGAAGTCACTCAATTGATAAAGACACTAAGAGCCTGGAGACTACAATTACTGAGTCCATACAACTCACAGGTTGTCAAATTGGTGTATAGTGACCTAAATGTTAAACACCAGTCCCCACCAGCAAATTGCTGAGGGCTACCCTATTCACACTCACTACTCTTCAAATCACCTTCACCTACATCCAAGTAAGGTCATGAGCAAGCATGAGCAGGAAGCATGCAGACAGAGGGGTCTGTGTGTGAGAGAGAACAAACAGCCCAAGTCAGGGGACTTTCTGCTACTTCTCGTTGCCCAATTTATTCTCCTTGTATATAATAGGTAAGATAATTCCTTCCCCTGAATGGCCAGTGCTATGAATGCATTTTCATTTGCAGATAACTGAGCCCTAACCATAAAGTAGTGTATTCTGCCTTCAAGATTTTCCTTCATTTGTTCTTACAATCCCTCCTCTATTTACTCTTTCTATCTCAAAAGTGAGGGCTAGTCTATGTGAAAGAACCTAACCCCCCTGATGGGGCGCAGGCCAATGGTTGAGGCTTCAGAAAAGCACAGGGTATTGAATCAAACATGAGAAGGACGTGGTATTTATTTCATTGCTTTGCATCCATGAGACACATATCGGGGTTATGTCCACATTGGGGTTAGGGCTTCAATGTATGAATTAGGGGGGGAGGGGGGACACATTCAGTCTATACCAGAGGACCTCAGAGAAAACTACTCATTGCCTCAGATTCCTGGTTCATTCTTCTAACCAGTTTGTTGCTTCTTGGCTTCTTCCCAACAATATTTCAGTTCTCTTTGCACTACGTCATTTGTCACAGCCCCCTGCATTCTAGCTCCCACAGTTTTGTGGATACCTTTTACCTTTTGTCATCTCCTCTCTTGTCCTTTGTCCTTTTTTTCCTAACCCTTTATATGGTCATTTTAGTGGGGTTTTGCAAGGAAGTAAAATAAATGCAGGTGTTGGATTTGTCAGTGTACCTGGTTTTCCTTGAAATTGGTGTTTCTACACTGAAACCTTTGCTATGACTTTCCTAAGTAAAACCCTTCCATTTCTCCCCATGACACACAGTAAGGGCTTTCAGCCTCCCCACCAGGGCACCCGCAGTGGCAGAGGAGCATTAACATGTGTATTCCCGAGTTTCTGGGACGGAGTCCAAAGAAGTCAACCACTTGCACGAAATTTCTTTGAAATCTCAAGTTTTATTTTTTAAAAATATGCAAATTTTGCCCCTATTCCATAAGAGATGTTTATTTTAATATAAGAATATTATTTTAAATTAGTGGCATATAAATTGCTTTCCTTTCCTTTCCTTCCCCAGGCTTCAAGTAAAACTGATGCTTGGGAAGACATCATGTTAATCTCATTGCCTCCATGAGACACATGCCTCAATTTAAGAGGCCCAGCCCTTATTCTTACTGTGTCCTCAACAACAAGCCCAGCATGTGGCTCTTAGAAGATACTCAACAAGTGGTTAATGAATGAACTGAACTGAATGATCCTCAAGGAAGAGTATCGTTTGGGTAGGGGCTGTGGAGGGGGCATGTGGCGTAGCAAATAGACCATTTAGCTAAGCCAAGTTCTAGAGGGAGGAGTGACTGCAGCCTAGTGAGTATGCTGTGGTGGCACCCAGCCTGGGAGTTTCTCTAAATGCTCTTGCATCTGATCATTTGCCCCGAGATCCCAGGGTAACTGTCCCTGGATGAGCCTTGTCCTTGAGGTGCCTTCACTCTGACCCTCTCCCTGCCCCGTGCTCTCACCTGCTGGTCACCCACCCCTTCTCATGCCTCCTGGCAAGATTCTATCTATGCTGCTTGTCCAAGCCAATGCTAGAAGCTACATTCTTGGATACTCCTGGGGCTAGTCTTACATTGGAGGGCCTGGATAGATACTTCAACTTTAAGCCATGTAGGGACAGACCCCTAACACAAGCAATCTTCTACTAATCAGACTTATTTCCCTGAGAGACTGTCCTCTCACTATGCAAAGGGCCTGGGAGAGGTGTCACGGACAGTCTTCAATGTCCCAGGGTGAATACATGTAAACGCAGCTACCTGTCTTCTATAGCAGGAGACATGAGAGGCCACTGCAGGGGAGGAATTCCCACTGGAATTAATACTTTTTTTTCAACTGCTAACCCGCTTCTAGGAAGAGAAGGCAGCTAGCCACAGTCCTTTAGGTTCTCCTTTCTGAATCTTTTATTTTGGCCCCATAAGTACATGCACAAAGAGCATCTTCTCACCTATGTTCCCTTCCCATCTCTTTTTCTTTCTGCCTCCTCCTTTCACCAAAGCCCCCAAAGGCACAGAATATGAGAGAGATTGGATTGATCAGCTGGGGGAAAGCATTCCAAGTCTCTCGGGTAAGATTTCTGAAATTAAAACTCTTAGTAAGCAGATCCCACCGTTAATGGAAACGTTAAAGGTAATAATAATAGGGAATGCGTGTTAACTCACTTATTCCTTACAGCCCTACAAGGGAGATGATATAATTCCCATTTCACAGATGAGGAGCCTGAAGCCCAGAATTCACGCAGCTGGTAAATGCTGGTGCTGAGTGTGAACCCGGACTGCCAGCTTCCAGATTTAGGCCTGTAGGGAAAGGAAGATATCTTTCTTTTTGCTACCTGCCTTAGGATTTCAGCTGGGTCTGTGGTCTCTGTAATGAGACAGATGAACCAGAGGAAAACACAGAGTTATTTAATGCACCAGGGCCTACGTAAGGAAGTGAAGGCCAAAGACCTGGTTAACTTGAATATTTCTGTACTAGGTTTGATGGAGAGTGAAGAGTCCTGGGGAAATGTGATGAACAAAGGGGTATGAGCTAAGAGTAGCAAACGGGGAGACTTAGCCAGGCCCATTTGTTAGGAATTCTCTGGGCATCTCTCCATCTTCAACAATAAGTTTGCCCCTTTTTCTCCAGATACAGAGAGAGCACCTTTCTCACATGAGGGTCTATGATCTGCCCCAGAGGAGAGTCAAAGAGTCCTTCCTGCACCTGCTATTTCCCAGATTCCTTCAACTTGGCGTGGTCACTCTGCTGGGGGGGAGGGGGCATGCTTGTGATGGTGTGTCTTGGGCCCGCCAGGCTCTTACCTCTCATACCACCTCGTGAAGTAGAAATGGAGCATCTCTCTCAACAGCTCCCAGACTCCGACTTTCAGATGCCAGAAAATTTTCAAAAATAATTTGGGGGAGGGGAGATCAACACAGCACTGCCAACTTTATATTTTGCCAGATAAGTACATTAAAAATAAATCCTATTATCACTATCATTTCATTTTTAAATGACTTGTTAACACTGCAAAATGGGAAAAAGATAATCTCGGGAAAGAAGCATACATCTAAACAAATAAATTTAGACTTGTGAAAAATGATACATTCCCTTCGCATTCTACATTTTGCTAAAGACTGGTGAAAACTATCGGGGCCCTCAATGATCCTTTTCCATTGTTTGAAGCCAGGGACCAGTTCACCTGATCCATTTCCCCAGGACAGGACCAAGTCTCTAGGGCCTTGTGGTATGGGAGGGTTGAAGAGGGACACACACCCTCAGCTTCAGTCCTGTGTCTGGTTCTATTTGAGGCTCCCTCCATCCTAACTAGACTTTACAGGCTCCTTTCAACCCAATTATTCCTGGGCCAAGAGCAGTCAATGTGTAGGGGGAGGTGGGCGAGAGATGCAGAGAGAGAGAAATAAAATCAATGAAGCCAGTGTTCTGAGTGGGCTGCGGAGATCAAAGGTCTAACAATGAAACGGGGTAGTTAATTGCCCAAGACCGAGGAGGCCAAGCACAATTTGTTCACGGTGACGGAGAAACCGGCGGGGCTTGATGTTCTCATTCTTGTGTTTATTATTTCTTCCTCCGTTTGGGACTGCCATCAACAAGGATTCACTTAATAACTGAATCATTAACAGTGAGGTTCTAGCCCTGACAATTTCACCTCCTAAATATGTTTCCTGTTTTCCCCTCAGCTAATTCCCTGGCTCAGGCCCTCGACATCTCTTTGGTCAAACATGGCAAAGGGGCATCCAGTGTCCCCACAGCCCATCTGTCTTCCTCCGGCCCAGGTTTTCCAATATGTATACCCTGTCATTCACCTCTCCCTTAACACCTCTTCATTTGTCACCAACAGAATCAAGTCAGGGCACCCAAACATGGCACACCCAGCAACCCCATCTCTTGCCACCAACACACAGCAACAGTGCCCCAAAACATACACACACACACACACACACACATGCACGCGCACGCACACGTGTGTGCCATCCTTTGCTACTCTCTACCTCATGGTCAATACTCCAGGACTGTGGACCTCTAGACGGCAGACAAGTAGCTCTGGGCCCCTGCTTGGGCTGTTTTCTCCATCTGGCCTGCACTCCCTCTGTCCCACCTAATTCCCATCCACCCTTTAAGACCTCACTGAGGTCTCAGCTTAAGGAACCATTCTGCGATCCTCCCTGGCCACACCTCACATCTCGGTGAGGTCCCATGGAGGTGTGTGTGTGACTCGGTCACGGTGGTCACTGAGCCTCTCTAGGGGCAGAGGTCATATACTTATTTTTGCATTTTCGATGCCCACACAGAACATGGCACAGAACAGACTCTTTGAACCGTACATTTGTACATAGAGAGCCTGGTGAGACATGGTCCCTGTCCCAAGAACTTGTAAGTTAGCTGAGAGGTGATACACCCCAGGTCTTAAGCATCATAAGACAAAGGGAGTGTGTGCTCCCAGCAACCAAACCCTGCAAGGTGAGGTTGCTAAGAAGGTCTTCATGGAGGACTGAGGAAGAAACAATGCCTGATTCCTTCTGACCGCTGTGCTGCACCTCGCCCCAGGCCTCCACAGGCTGGCCCCAACCTCTCCACCAGCTCAGGAGGGTGTGAAACCACAGCAGCAGCAGGAGAAGTCTCCAGCCTTTCCATCCAACAGCACAGATTTTTCTGAGTGCCAGGTTACTGAACTTGAAATAGGTAAGTGAGTCTTGGAATGACTATTTCCAGCAACTTTTAAAGAGAGAATGGCATGTCTTTATCCGCAAGCAGCAGGGATGGGATGCAATGGTGCCAGGAGGCTGGGGGA
Source organism: Murina feae (assembly GCA_004026665.1). Lineage (NCBI taxonomy): Eukaryota > Metazoa > Chordata > Mammalia > Chiroptera > Vespertilionidae > Murina > Murina feae. The sequence continues at coordinate 18,540 of PVJC01005129.1, read as the reverse complement.
TGGCGAAGATGGTGCCCAGCTTCTGCTAGGATATGCCCTCCCACCAGAACTCGGGGACGGGGGCAGAGCTTCAGGAGTGACCTGTAAAGAGCTCTGACGTGTGGCAGAAGATGTGAGGAAGAAGCCACATCTCTGCAATAAGAGTAGGAGAGGAGGGCCGCCTCAGGTGTAAGACCAAGGCTGGCTGGGCCTGTAGGAGAACTCCAAGTGAACGGGAGTTTCGGAGCCAGAAAGCTGGGGCTCTTCACTGACATTCCCTGAGCTACTAGCAGAGCAGGGCATCCTGGAGACAGGGCCAGGGCAGAGGAGAGAAGTGGCCTCTTGTAGTTGGTGACGGGTGCTAAGGTGCTGACAACCTGGATCCCAGCTCCATGGGTTGGGAGAGGTCACCTTAGAGTCTGATGTTCAAGGTTTGGGGCCTCGGGGAAGTGGGTTATACAGGAATTTCTGAGTGTTAGACACCCTACCAAGGAATCACTCCAGGGCGGGTAGAGCTCTGCAGCCGATGGCTATTGCCCTATACCTTCCCCTCCATCCCATGGTCGCCTGGTAAATACCCGAGCACCATGGTGCACCTTGCCTCACTGTCAGGCCATTCCCAGCCAAGGCAGGTGGGAAAGACAGCTCACCTGTGAAAATCCTGCTCTGGCTGCTGCCTTTCCCAGTCCCCCAAACCAGAGAAGGTCAGCTTTCACCTTATTGCCACTTGCAGTCTTTCCCCATCACACCGCAATAAGGCGGCCTTCTTTGGGCAAATACTTCTCAGCCTAGCAACTTCTGTGACTCATTGTCTTCCAAAAATGCAACTGGCCTCAGGTATTGAATCATTCATAGCTATCTCCCTTGGGAGACCCAAGCCAACCTTCACCTTCAGCATTTGAATAAGGTTACAAAGATCACAACTGGCTGAACCCAATGGATGCAGGAGGTGGGGAGGTGTTAAGAATTCTATTCCATCTAGCAGCCCCAACACACACCTCCTCCCGCCCAGGAAGCAACTGCCTTAGCTTTCCTGGGATTGTGTGATGTAGAAACAGGCCTTTGTGGAAATGCCCAGAATGACAGGGAAGAGTGAGAGAGAATGCAGAGATAGATGGTCCTAGGAATTCATTTCCAAAGAGCCTTTTGATCATTCTCTCAGCTCTTAGCCCCCCTTTCCCTCGTCCTTCTCCCCACCTCACCCCAGCCTCTTTCTCTCGCTCTCTCCTCCCCTGTTCTCAGACCAAAGCCGCAATCTGTATGCACAATCCTCTCTCCATCTCCATCCGTGGGTGTAAAAGGATGAATTACCTCCTTGATCTTGACGTGATGGCCCCTGTCCAAGCACCCTCACCTGCTGGGTACGTAATTGAAGTGCAGTGCCTGGGTCTGCAGCTGTCATGGAGGAATTGACAAAGAGACAAGAACAGACCCCCGAGCCCAGGCTCTCCTCGGCCACCTTGAGCACACAAGAATGCAATTTTCCACACTCTGCACAGGGGAAGGCCACAGGAGTCCCGAGACACAGTGTGCTCTTGAACTGGGAAGAGATGAGCACTGACACCCCAAGACCTGCTTTCAGTGGCCCCTCCCCCTCCGCCCCCTTTTGTCCCAGAAGATTCAGAAAGGCTGACACTCAGGCCAGGCCCGTCTTTCCAGGCTGCAACAAAGGTTTGGCAGCAATAGCACTGTCCTGGATTGTATCTCAGTTTACCCACTAGGTTGTAGTTATGCTGGCACTACAGATACATAAAGAAGCAAATAAACAAAAATAAAGAAAGGACTCCTCAAAGCCTTGAGGCTGGGTCTTCCCTCCTATCCCCTGTCTCTGCCTCCTTCCTCCTGAAGGCTGAGGCCTGGGGCTCCCCTCCCACCTTCTGCCCAGATCCTGGGACAGAACGCGTGCAGGTGGCTTAGTCCCCGACTATAAAGTTTTCAACTTGGTCCCTACTCCTAAATTCAAATACTGCTACTAAGCAGGGGATCCCCTGGCCTCCTTTGGTCCTGGAGTCCGCCTGAAGCCCCCTGGTCAGCCAGCTCTGCTGTCATCCATAACAGCTGTACCTGAGGAACCCCCGGCCATTGAAAGAGATTGCATCCCAGTCTCTCCTACCTCTGTCCCTCTGTTGAGGGTAGATCTCACACAGCCTGTCCCTCCCTGCTGCCCACGTCATGAGCAGGTCACACTCATCATGACGAGTCTAGGTCTGGGGCAACTGGAGACCGAGTAAGACAATCTGGATAAAACTCATACAAAAGACGGCAGTGGGCATATGTGCCCATGGTTACTGAGTATCACTCCTCTCTCCTTTACCCTTGCCACCCCAATAAGGAGACAGGAAATAGACAAAAGGATGATGCTAGGGATGCATTTTGAGCTAAGAGGGAACAAGAGATGCTCTGGTGTGTGTAACTGCAGTGTCTCAGCTGCAGGGACAAACGCTCATTGACATTCAGTGCAGACAGCAGTGCCTCGGAGCCCACATGCCTGACAAGCAGGACGTCCCATCTTGTTCAAGTCACCAACTACCTCTAAGGTCCTGGGAAGCGAGTCTGTGTGTCCAGTATGTCCTGGTTCTGACGGGCATCCCTCCGTGTGCTCTATGGTGTTGGTGTTGGCGTTGCGGGGCAGCAACCAGGCAGCAACCTGCTGCATCCCGGGCCTTGTCAAAGCTCACACTTTGGGGTGGTAATGTCAGAACTGAGTGCCCTGGGTGGGCTCCCTTTCTGAAGGGGCAGGGAGGGTTCCTCTGCTACTTAGGCCTTTGTGCTCATTTTCTATAGCAAAGTAACCTGTGCCTCAGTTTGCATCCCCAGCCCAAGGTGAAGGTCAAACCTCATGCTCTTGAGTCTTTGCTTCTCCTCTTCTATTTTCCTCAAAATAACTCCAAGCCTCTCTGACCTCCTCGCCATCGTGACAACATATACACTAACATCATTTACTTGTATGAGGAAAAGCAGGAACTCAGACAAAGGAAAGGTTTGCCCTTCAGCCTCTCCCTCAAACACTGCCTCCCTATCCCCATCCTAGCCACCAAATGCCCTCCAGGTTCCCCAGTGTGAGGGGTACTGCTCTTCATAACCAAAGGAGCCACTTAGGTTATGTCCAGCAGAACAAAGGACTAATCTTCCCAAAAATAATAGTAAACTTTTTATCTCCAGCTACAGAAAAATAAAAAACTACATGCACTTTTCAAATAACAAATTTCCTGACTTCTTCACATCAGATTGCAAAGTCTCAGGGCCAGGGCACCAAGTTTCATGTGACATGTGTGAATTTCCAGACTGATAAGCAGAGTTTTGGTGGAAAGGGCCTGCAGAAGAGACCTGAGCTCCAGCCCTGACTCCAACGAGCTTTGGGGAAAACTTTGCTCAGTTTCTTTGTCTGTGATTTGAGAGAATTTGACTACACCTCGAGTGCTTGCCAAGCTCTCATGGTCTATATCGCACTGTCATTCGTGATGGGCAGTTAGGACTGACCAGAGTTGGTCCTGACACCAGCATACACAGTAGGTCTCTCGCATTCCATTCCAGTGCAGAAACTGCTCTTGGAGAGTACCATGAACAGGTGTCAGTGAGGTGACATATATTCATGGAGCATCTGCGGTGTGCCAGACCATGTGCTGGAAGCTGAGGAACAGTGGTGACCAAAGAAAATCTGCTCATCGTGGACCTGACAATGGACGAAAGAAGCTATGGTGCTCAGAAATCTTTCAGTTGGCAGGACAGATTTACATCAAATCAATATGTATCACTGTATTACGGACTGAATCCCCCCCCCAATTCATATTAAAGCTCTAACCCTCAATGTGACTGTGTTCAGAAATGGGGCCTTTAAAAGGGTAATTGAGGTTAAATGAGGTCATAAGTGTAGGGCCTTATAAGTGAGGTCATATGTGTCTTTATAAGAAGAGGAAGCGAAAGTGTTCTCTCTCCATTCATACACAGAGAAAAAGCCATGTAAAGACACAGCAAGAAGGTGACCATCTGCAAGCCAGAAAAAGAGACCTCACAAAAAACTGAATTTTTCAGCACCCAGCTTCCAGAAACATGGGAAAATTAATTTCTGTTGTTCATGCCAACCAGTCTGTGATATATTGTTATGGCAGCCTGAACACACACACACACACACACACACACACACACACACACACACGCCATCATATTTAACAAAATCTGCCAGCAGGATTGATTTCTCTGAGGTCTCTCTCCTTGGCTTGCAGGTAAGGATCTTCTGCTGTGTCCTCACATGGCCTTCCCTTTGTGCGTACATCACTGTGTCTCTTCCTCCACTCAATATAAGGACACCACTTATATTGGATTAGGACCCCACCCTTATGACCTCATTTAACCTTAGTTTCCTCTTTATAGGCTCCATCTTCAAATACTTCCACATTGGTGATTAGGGCTACAACATATAAATTTTGGAAGGGTACAATTAAGTCTATAACAGTCTGTGAAGCATTTTATTGTTACACTACAAGAACATATTGAATTAATATTACCTCTCCAATGATAAAAATTTGCTTTGCTAATATCAAATTGACAACCTGCTGTTCTGTTTCCTTGCCTAGCTGCATAAACTTTTTGTTTTAATGCCAAATCAGAGTGTGATCTTTTTGAAGATATTTTCAATATAAATTAAACCCAAAGTACATAATGTCAATAATGTGCCTAACTCAGCTGAAGTGATGACGGTATGAACAACCATGATCACATCTGTGCTTGCTCAGGCAAAGCTAACAGCACCAAGACTGCTGCACAAGCTACAGCACTGCACGACAGTATTAATAGTAAGGCATATCCAATTTCAGAAATGTTACATGTGGACAAAAGAGTGTATGTGTTAGATGAAATGCAGTAAGACACATTTAATTAGGACATCCATAAAAGTTCCTGTGCAGCTTGAGTTTTTAATAATTCACTTCCATATGATGTATAAACAATTTGCAAAATGCAACAGAAAAGGAATTTACTCAAGATTTCAATGAAATTTTTAATGATTCATTTGTTCTCATCTCTTTCTTTAATTTTCTAGGTAATAAACACTATGCCATCTGCAACGATTATATCCAAATGTATCTAAAATGATGTTGGATATGTCAAAAGCCAACCTTCCTGTAATTAAATATGGTAAATTATGATTAAATCCCCTCTCTGTTTCATCTTGCCAATTGTTTATATCATACATAGAAGTGAATTTATTAAAATGCCAAATTGTGTAGACTTTAGTGCCAGCCTGTGTAGTATCAAGTGATTGATTAGAGTGTGTTTTGAGGCTAAGCAGAGCTGCCTGGAGAAAGTACTTCTCAAACTGACCCGAAAGGTGAGTTGGGTGTCATCAGGGAGAAGGAGGTATTCCAAGGAGAAGGAGCAGCTTTGAGAGGCGTAGAGGCTGAATAAAGCAACGAGGAGGGCTGACAGACTTGTATATGAAGTGGTGAGGGAGGGAGGGCAGGCCAAGACATGAGCATGGAGATCCAGGCACAGGCCCGGTGGGTCCTGCCTTTTAGGTCATATCTACACACACAAGAGAGTGTAAGGTGGTCATTTATTGCTACATTTTTAATAATAGCAACAGGTTAAAAATAATCTCCATGCTTCATCAGTCAGGCACTGGTTAAACAGATTATGGTGCACCCAAACAGAATTTCTCAGGCACTGCAGAAAAAGAATGTGAAACTCTTTATTGATATGTAGTAATCTTCAAGGTGCATTAAGTACCAGATGCAAAGCAGTGAGTATAATGTGAGGTAATTTGTGTTTTAAAAAAGAAAAGTTGATTTGCACCTGTTTGTAGGTGCTAGACTTTTTCAGGGAGGATCCAGAAGGAACTAGAAAAGTTGGGTACATCCAGAGAGGACACTGGGTGGCTGAGGATAGGGATGGAGGGAGAATTACAATGGTCTCCCCTTTGTAATCTTTTATATTTGAATCTTGAAAATGCAGTGCCTATTAAGGGGGCATTGGAGGAGGAGTAAGATCAAGAAGAAGAAAGATGCTTTGAAGGTAAGGGCTGCTCCTTTGGGCCTGTGGCTGTTTTGGGGAAGGCTTGTATGCACAGAGAATGGTGGAGGTCCTCCAGGTCCCTCCAGGCTCCTTCAGGATTCTGTCTGGCTTTGTCCTTCAGTCTTTTCACACCAGGATGCTCCTTGAGAAAGACTGCAAGCCCCCCAAGGGTAGGAACCCAAATGTGTTGGTTTGAAATCCCTACAGTGCCTCCTAACACCATAGTAGTCACAGCAAAGGGTGTCTCAATTCTAGCTGCCATATTTGCTAGCTCATGTGACCCCCATAAAACGGCCTATGGAGATGTCTCCAAACCCAAATGCAGTACAAACAAGCCGAGAAACTTCTCTTCCAGTTATGGCAACCTGGTCTCAGGGTCAGGCAACATGCCTTTACTAATAATTTTCTCTGTGGTTAAAATGACTCTCACAGGCACCAAGAGGAGGATCTATAGACAGGGTTCACAATCCATTGGTGAGCTGTGTAATCAATTTAGTGGGAAACAATGAGTCTTTATAAACAGATAAAAATTGTTTTTAAAAAGAATAAAAATTGTTTTTTAAAAAATCAAAATACATCACCCATGTGTGAAGGTAAGTATTAGTTTGTAAAAAAAATAATAATTTCAAACGTGTATAATATATGTCTTACTGTGGGTTACAACCGAAGTGTTCAAACCAGTGGTCCAGAAGAATAAGTGAGCACAAGGACTCGAGCCAAGCAAAGGGTGGCTCAAACCCACAGACTCTGGTGTCCTAGGAGGTCACACAACCTCCCCTACTGGATAAAATGTAGATGGTAGCAATGCATCATGGGATTATTGCAAGTGCTTATCTCAATGGTCAACATTCAAAATTGCTATAACTCAAGAATGTTACTAACATCACCAAGAAATACTCCCTTCAGCTTGTTGAGCCTCCCTGGCCCACGGTTCGCCTGTAGACTTGGCCATGTTCTGGGCTGAGATGAGACCATGTGGTGGCCTGTATTCTGTGTTCCTGGCCACCTCCGAGCACTCCTGACTACCAGCTCCTCCTCAGCTTCCCCCAGCAGCCACCCAGGCCCCAGCTGGCTGCACAGCTTCCTGCCACTGGACCACCAAGGCATGATGACCGAAAGGCATGTCTCAATTCAACGGAGAATATTTATTTGCTCTAATAGGACATTTGTTATCCTGGTCCCCTTTCAGCATCCAGGCCAGGGAAATAGATACATAATTCCTCCATGGTAGATTTAAAGAGGAAGATGATGAAGCATAAGATGGCAGTTGATCTGTGGTTTGAAAGAATATACGATATGCATGTCCTCATCCAAAATTAAAGGTGATGAATCAATGTCTGAGAATGAAAGGAAGTGCTTTATACTGGGGCTTTCTGTGATAAGACTTCCTTTCTTCTGCCTCCCAGTTCCAGCCTTTGAACAATGGGGAGGGTTTTTGTTCTGAGTCACATCTTCTGGTAAAAATCCCAAAGCTCGCCTCCCTCCCTGTCACCCTCCCCGAACCAGCCGCCTACTTGTGTGCCCACCCGGTCGCAGGAAAGGAAAGGTGGATGTGGCAGCCAGGAACCAGAGGATGCAGGGAGATCACTAGATGTTTCCTGCTGAGGAGGGCCTGCACCCGGAACCTATGGGCCAGGGAAAACTGGGATGTCCTCTCACTTATGCGTGACTCAGCTTGCAGCGTTGAACACGGGCCACAAAGGTGAGCTGCCTGTTGCTAAGGATGCTCCTAAGTGTCCACACAATGACTGGGTACCAGGTCTTACACTCCTTGCTTCTTTGGTCCTCATTTCTTGGTCCTGTCTCTGCAAAAATACTAGGGGAGCATTAAAAAAAGAGATTTCCCCTGTGTCCTGGTCTCCTGAGGAGGACATACTCTGGATGGAGGAGGAGCTTGGTCAGGTTGGCCTGATGGTGATGTCTTCCCATGGCTCAGCCCTAAGAGTTCATAGTTCTTCCAGGGGGCTGACAGAGGGGGATGACTATGTTCTATGGTGCTTGTCACCCTAATGGCCTGATGACAGGAGGTGACAGAGATAGATCAGGAATATACCGTAGATTACTTACTGGATTGCCATTATCATTAACAGCCTTAATTGGTCTATAATATACTGTACCTCTGCAGCAAGTGCCAGAAATGAAAGTCAGGCCAGCAGTTGGAAGACCAGCAGTCGAAGACCAGCAGCAAGCCCACAGTCCTCAGATCTACCCAGAATGCCTTCTGACCTTGGAACGCAAGGCACTTACTCAAGTACAAAATTCAGACTCTCGTTGCTAACTGAGCCTGTGTTTCTGGAGCCTCCTACGCTTTCCAGTCCCTGCTCTCCCCCACCTCTCTGACCAATAACTGCTGGCTCTCCTGCTCCTGCTTTCCTTGATAGCAATACCCTCCCATGTGTCATCGCTTTACCGTTTTCCCAGGCATGTTTGCACTTCTTGCTTTCTTGCAGAGCCTCGGCGGGGCTGGTGGGGGCAGATATTCTTATCCTCATCTTATGGACAGAGGAAATTGAGACACCAAGTTATTGGATGTAAGGAAACTGGAACCAGAACCCAGGCTAGGACTAGGACCTAATTTCCAATCCTAATTTCCAACCCATTTCCAAATCCACAACACACACACACACACACACACATTTACACACATGTGCACATACACATAGCCACACAGTCACATATACACTCACACACATACACACATCATGACTGTCCTTTCGATCAGACTTGCTATCCGTTTCCAATAGTTTTAAGTCATTCCTCATTCTTGAGATGAGTGACTCACAGACCTTTTCTCCTTATCTAATGCTCACCAGTTTTTCAGTGACATAAAATACAGAATTTGGCCACTTCTCATGGGGCCTTGGCCAAGGTCACAGGGGAATGCCTAAGCTGTTTCTCCAGCTTTCTTTTGCCTTCAGATCCAAGCAGTCACACTGCTCAGCACTCCTGATGATTCTTAATGAGGGGCCTCCTTCGTCCAATCCTTCCCCTATCTCTCCGGGGAATTAAAGCAGAATCACTAGAGCTTTCAGCTTCTGTGTTCCTCCTCCTCAGTCCTGCTCAAGAAGAGGGAACATGATCGGTCTACTAGTGGGCAAGAGTCTGAGCATGAAAATGATCACCCATGGTGTCTATTTCCCCTAACCCCACAACCCTAGTCTAATCACCAGCAAATGTCAGAACCAAACTGATGGAGACTACTTTTTCTAAGCTCCGTGCAAAGGAGTTAGCCTCGCAAAACTCTTCTAAAATGTCAAGATCATGAAAAACAAAGAAAGAATAAAAAGGTGTCACATAGTGGAGGAGATAACTGAATGTGACCTGGAATCCGGGGTTGGCTTCTGGCACAGCAGGGACAGTAGTGAAAGAACTGAAGAAATCTGAAGGAAGTCTGTGGTTCAGTTAATAGTATTACGCCAACGCTCATTCCCCCATTCTGACCATGGCACTATGGGATGTAGGAGGTCAGTTTGAGGGGAAATTGAGTGAAGGGTAAGTGGGGACTCTCTATACTATCTTGGCAACTTTCCTGAAACCTAACATTATTCCACAATAAGATGTTTATTTAATAAAAGGCAGGCCCAGCCTTTTGTGACCATAAAGCAGTGTGTTACATTCTACCCTGCCTTGTGCACCTGACAGTTACATACGACAAGGGCATCATGCCTATGGCACATGTGTCTGAGCCTCGCCTGATGGTGAATTGCTCATGGAGGGGCGGAGGGGATGTGCTGTAGTAATGTCGCACTGGTACTATATATTGGGTGCAGACAGGCCAAGGCCTGAATTGGAAACAAATCACTGCAGAATTACAGCCTTCTAAATCAATGACATGTTAATAAATAATAAGTACAGTGTATATACTAGTGAAATATGTGTGTATATGCACACAGATGGCAGAAAAGCTTTATTCTAGGATCTGTGCAATATGAGTTAGCCTAGCAAAACAAATTATCATGTTGGCTTTTAATACGTTGATACTTAGCATATAACCCAGTGGAGTTGTGTTTTTCTATTACAGCCATAAAAATAATTTTTGAATAAAGTTCAAGTTGCTTCTATGGAGAGAGACCTGGGGTCCCACAGACCAGCTTGAGAAAGTCTGGGGCAATCCTTGCCTTGTACAGGTGTGCCTCCTCAGCCACCGTCACCTAGCAAGTGGCAAGGAGAATCCAGCTCTCCTGGCTTCCTGTCATGGACTCTCTGCACCACAGACAACTCAAGGACAGGCCCTGTGGTGGAGGCCTGCATCCCTGGACAGCCTAGAGCATGAGTCTGGAAGAGTCCAACGTGCATTTCTGAAGTGGGAATGTTGGTAGACAGCTCCCTAAAGTCATCGCAGTCGATGGGAGGACTGGGGCTGTGGAGGGGGCAGGTTATGAGAATCCTGGTGAGTGAAATCCCACCTTTGAGAACACGGAAGACAACCCCAGCCCTCCCCGGACAGGGAGCAGAGGTGCTGACCATCGAGCCCAGCTGCTCGATGGAGGTTCCTGTGAAGGACCAAGTTATTGGCTGTGGTACTGTTTCCATAGAAGAAAGGGGAGAATATCAATGACTGGATTTCAGGGAGAACCAGAGGCCTTGGGAGAATGACCCTGAGGTTGTAAAAAGGTAATCAGAGACAAGCAAATGGGGGAAACCACACTCCAAATTCAATAGAAAACTGAATAATTCCTTGATATATATTCCAATCGATCCAAGAGAACCCTCTGTAAGAGATAGGCTTAATATAATAAACACAGGCATTTAAAATCCACATCCAGCCCTGGCTGGTGTGGCTCAGTTGGTTGAGTATCATCCTGTGCACCAAAAGGTTGCAGGTTCAATTCCTAGTCAGGGCACATGCTCGGGTTGTGGGCTCAATCTCCAGTAGGGGCCATGCTGGAGGCAGCTGATGGATGTCTTGCTCTCACACTGCTGTTTCTCCCTCTCCCTCTCCTTTCCTCTCTCTCTAAAAATCAATTAAAAAAATTCTTTTTTAAATCCACAGCCAACTATGCTTAAATTATTCTTCTCCTATGGCCCCAAATCCTTCTGGCAAACAAGTCAGCAATGCCTCTGAGCTTCCTGCTGTGAGCAGCCAGCCAAACAAAGACACAGACCAACAGACAGGGACTGATGGAGGCAGCCTTGGACACTTAAAGATCCCTGTGCCTGGGGAGCGGTGCTGGTGCTTTGCTGTTTTTTAGCTGAGTGGTCTGAGTTTTCTTCAGTCTCCAAATATCTATTTCCTCTTTCTTTCTTTTTCTTTTTTTTTTTTTTAAGGTAACTTAGACTGAAAGAAATTTGAATTTAATAGATTTCTATTTTTTTGTTTTAATTGATTTTTAGAGAGAGAGGAGGGGAGAGGGAGAAAGAGAGAAACATCAATGTGAGAGCTGAGCATCTATTGGCTGCTTCCTGACGGATACTGGTGCAACCCTGGCATGTGCCGTGGCTGGGAATCAAACCAGCAACTTTTGGTACACAGGATAATGCCCAACCAGCTGAGCCACACTGGCCAGGGCTGTTTCATTTTTTGAAGAAGGTCATCACTTCTCAATTCTAAGCCATAACACATCACCTCCTTGTTTAAAACCCTCCAGTGGCTTCCCATTCAATTAGCATAAAGTTGAACAAAATCTTATTAAAATAAAATCCAAATTCCCAATCATGACCTGCAAGTCCCCCTAGGATCAGGCCACTCTCCCTCTTTTTAACCTTATCTTACACAGCTTCCTCCCTCTACTCATTCTCCAACCTCATCAGTATTCTCCATGTCCCCAAAAAGAGTACCTCTCACCAGGAGGTCCAGGATGACAGCTCGACCCCCACCTCACCCCACCTCATATTCCCATGGCCACTCCTTCCTGCCATTCCTTCCTCCTCAACATCATGCAGCTCTCATCCTTAGTTAACACTATCCATTTCTAATATTAACTTATGTATATGCTTATTCGCTTATTGCCTTTCTCCCCAGATTAGAATGTCAGCAACTTGTCTGTCTGATACAGGGCCCTATCAGTGCCTAGAACAGTGCCTGTCATATACTAGGTGCTCAATTAAGTAAAAAGCTTCCATCACCCAAAGGGTCTCTGACCCCGAATCCGAATTTTTCTACATCAGAGATGTTCCCTGAATGTATCTTAGAGTTTGCCTGCGAAGAAGCAGTGGCTTTGATGAAAAAGCGCTTTGCAGAGAGGATCTCAGGCAGAGGTTTTCAGCCTCCTTTTCTTCTCCTAATGCGTGACAGCACAACACGGTGGTCTGCAAGCCTTCCTGAGACCGTGCTGCTTCCCTCCCAGGACTTGCACAGCCAGTGCATCTGGTTTGCAAGCCAGACATGATATCTTTCCTGTCCTTGGGTGAGCTCTGACATTCACGTCAGATGGTTCTTCTGTCTCAGGAATTCGGGGCTTAGAAGGTATTGAAAGTATAGCCCAAGGCTAAGAGACAGCTTTCCTACATTGAATAGGGGACCTCAGCCTCACAGGCATATGTTTTTCACTTTGTCTACGCAGTGCAGCATTTATAAGCAAGCTTCACCCACAAATGTCCAAGTTCACGTCACTGGTATTGATGATCTGGGGCACTGGCACCACCATCTTTCCTCAGACTATTAAGAATGAGAGAAAGGCGCTCCTTAAGCATAAGAATAAAGTACAGAGACTTGCCATATCTCGAGATTTATAATGCAGACCCATATCCTTGATAAAGAAAGGGCATGTCAGGTCGCTGGGGAAAGGACAAATGTACAATAAATTGTGCCAAGACAAGGACTATCCAAGGCAAGGAAAGAAGGAGGGAAATATATTAATTGCTACTCTCATTTCCCTTAAAAATCAACTCCGGGTAGATTGAAGAGCAATGCCAACTCTGTTGCTGGAACCCTACATTAATACAATCATTTCAGAAAACATTATAGAAACATCTCAAAAGTTAAAACTGCACCCACCACCAGCAAGTGACTGTCCCCTGAATATGCATCCTAGAGAAATTCTTGCAGTTAAGAGTACAAAATGCCCACAATCACAATATTATGATCAAAAGCTTGAGACAACCCTAACGTCCACTGCCAAGAGAGTGAGCAAGTCTACGCGCTGGGGATTCTTCCCTGAGCAAGAGGAGCATGGTCCTTGCCCTTGTTCTGGATCCCAGCCTCCCCCACTCAGCTAATGCCTCCGAGAAGAGGCAGTGAGCAAGGGATGGGCGCCTATGTCGGGAGGGGCTTTAAAACAATCTCCTCTGGGGTCTACAATCTGCCTCCCAAGCACATATTAGCTTGTAATGAGGCTTTCATTGGCCACCAGGCTGTCCTTCAAAGTAATTAAAGCCCGAGGGCCTTTCCGTACAGCTGGCTGATGTCATCTGCTTGGAAGGCAGCAGTTGGAATTGGATGCTGGTGCCATGGCTGAAATGTGAATGTAAATGGCCTGGAGCTGTGTTTTTTACAAGCAGTGGTGTGTGTCCCAGGCCCCCGCCTTCTCAATTACCTGGTGAGTCTAAGCTGCTCTTCCCTAAACCCCTGGTTCCCATCGATGCACCAGCCTCCGGTCACTGCCTGCCTGCCAATCCCTGTAGGAGTCTAACAACAGCTAGATGGTATTCAGAGGGAGACAAGGGCCGATGGCCTCACTCTGCCCAAGCTACTGCTGTCAACCTGCCTGGACACACAGTCAGAACTGTCCATGCACTGTGTGAGGAGAGAGGGTCCAGTTGGCCAAAAACGGCAACCCCCTCTTCTGCTAGGGGTCTCACTTTTCTTCCTCACTGCGTCTCAAAATGTCCAAAGGCAGACTAGAGAAGCTTACTCATGTTTTTATCATTCTAGTCTCTGGATAAATTCCCACTCACTTAGAGCAAAAAGGAACTGCTCTGAGCGTCACCTTCAGATGCAGAAGTTAGTTATGAGTCAAACTCAGAGCAGCTGAAGTCTGGGCCTGACGGGGAGGATGCAGGGATTGTTAGTATGCTGGAAGTCCAAACTTTGCTCTGGGGAGAGGGCTTGAAAGGGGTGTCAAGTCCTCCAAGGTGACCCCAGGAGGAGAAAACCAGGTGTGAAGGGCCTGGAGTGCTGCACCACAGAACTTCCAGCAACAGTGGAAATGTCCCATATATTTACTGCCCAACATGGTAGCCATGAGCCCGATGGTCTCTTGAGAACTTGAGATGTAGCTGGTGTGACCAAAATATTGAATTTCAAATTTTACTTGAATTGCAATTAACTTAAATTTGTAGGGCCACATATAGCCAGTGGCTATGTATTAATATATTAGATAGGAAAGCTCTAGAAAAAAAACAACAACACTTAACTAAACTAAGCAAGAAGAAAATAAAAGATGAGGGCTGTGGGAGGGATTCACCCACCAGCACTGGGGTCTGCCCTCAGGTCTGAGCCAAGTTCAGGGACATCTTAGAGTGAGCGGAGCTTCGCGGGCTGTGAGAACGGCTGTTTCTACCTGAAGCCAAGAAAACACCCATATCCACCTCCAAAAAAATAATCTTCTGGGACAAAAAAGAGAGAAATTTAAAGACAGATGTAAAGAAAGCATCACTGGGTTGTTTATAATAACCAAAGCATTGGAAATAACATCAGATTGGATGAATAAAGATTGGTGTAAACATACAATGGAATCTTGTACAAACATAAAAAAATCACGATTTTTAAATGTTTAATAATGGAAGTGAAAAAGCAGAACATAAAAAAATTATATAGCTTCATGCTCAAAATTTTAGGAAGTAAATGTATATATACCTTCACAAAAAAAACCTTAAGACAAAATACACTAAAATATCACAAAGAGGCATTTCTGGGAGCTGAAAAGATGAGTACTTTTACTTCCTTTTTATAATGTTCACATTTTTCCAAATTTTCTATAATGGCTATTATTTTATGCCAAAAAAAGTATTTCTCAAAGCATGCTGTAAAGTGCTTATAATAATGTGGAAAATGCACTTATGGATAAGCAAAAAAAAAAAAAAAAAAAAAAAGGCAGCATATACAGTCTAGTACATGAACTTCTATCAAAGTTAAATAAACTGTGTGCAGAGAAGAGATCAATTGGTTGCAAGTCTCTGGTGAAATTGTGCATTTTTTTTCTAAAATGGGAGGGAGGGAGTTGGGTAGGTCTATTTGTTCTAGGTGGAACTCAAACCCCGAACATTAAAATAAGCATTTCAGGCCCTTCCAGTCAACCCCGGATAGACTTGAATGACATCCCGTCCTACATCCTCTGGGGGACTCGCTGGGCAGGGTCCAGTCCAGCGACCTCAGTGGCCTCACAGTGGATGGCCACTCACTCACCCTTAGAGGGTGACCCTTTCCCCTCCAACCCCTCCCACTCCATCACCATCACTGAAGGAGATCAATAACTATGAAAAGTGATTGCTTTTCTTCTCCCCTCCCATCTTCTGTCTCTGCCTGACAGAATGATTCTATCTGACATGCTTAACGGGAATCACACCGGAAAGGAAGTGGCTGGGATGCTGTGCCCTCTCCCTCCCCCGCACCTCTCCCTCTGCATTTTCAGCGATTTTAAGATTGGCTGCAGTGCTCTTTATCACCTTGGCCAATGCTGTGGCCTCTCTGGCTTAACTCCTGCACATGTCCCTTGCCGGGCTCCCCATGTCTGCTGCTTCACCCCTGCTAAGATCCCAACACCAGCATCTCTCCCACAGCCAGTCCCAGGAGGACAGGAAGCTGGAGCAGCTGGATCCCTGGTCTCCATGGTGCATCCAGAGCCTCGAGAAAGAATTCTTGGAGAGAGTCACCTCTCAGCGAGGAGCCTCCTTCCCTTCATTGGAGAACAGCGCATCTCAGAGCAGCTGTCTGGGGGCCTGGCCCTGGTGGGAGCTCACGGAAGCCTGCTTCCACACAGCAGACAGAGCCGTGTCATTCACAGGTTTACCTGGCACTATTTGGACCCAGGAAGTCCATCATCCAATGTGATTTGCAATTTTATTAAGGTATGAATTTAAATTGTTTGTGGTATATGGTTGCAATGGCCAAACAAAATGGAAATTAAACCGAAATTGACTACAACCAAGAAAGACTCATTTGGAAGGGAAACTGAGGCAGCAACTAATGAAAGTACTGGTCTGACAGGCCCCTGAAGAGTCTGATTTCATTCACAGAGGAGCACTCAGTGTGGTTGAAACAGAAGCGGATCTGAATTCATAAACTGTCATCGTTTCTTTTTTTATATACTCAGATTTTTTTATTAACTTTCTTAATGAACAGTAACATGCTGACACAGCAGGAAAGTAAGGAAAATCCTTAGAGGCCAAAATGACAAGAAAGCAGCAATGCATAGCAGGAGATGGAGTTTGAAGTTCACTGTCGCCTTTCGTCTAAGGGATCCTGCTGGCTCAGAGCAGAGGTCTGCAAACTGCCTCGTGAGCTTCCAGGGGACACTGCGCTTTCCATGGATATGAGCGCCAGCTGCCACTCCAAGCAAATCACTTTCCACATTAACATCCACCTGTATGTTTTCCTAAAATTCATCTTCTTGAGAGTGTTCCTAAGGTCAAAGTTCCCAGCAGCTTTGCCATTTCTAGTTTTCCCTCCTACCCTTTCCTGATATAATTCTCCCACATTAAAAAAAAAAAATGTTTAAAAGTCACATTTTTAACCCACTTGAATTTCATTGCATTACATTTTTTCAAGTATGTACACAAAACTTCCTTCCTTCCTCCTGCCTTCTTCTTCCTCCTCCCTTCTTCCTTCCCTCTTGCCTTCCTCTCCTCTTTCCTTCATTATTTATCATGGACCTGTTCATTTGCTAGGCACGGAGAGAATAAAAATAAATAAGACACAAACTAGACTACCTTTCTCTTCTTATTCGAAATACACTTAGAAGCTAAGCCTCAGCATGGAGAGAGGCAAGCAGTTTCTATTCTGCTGCATCCCTTGACCCCTCTCCTCCTCCCCCTATGGACCTCCAGTAATTAAATGAGCTCAATGCTTTGGTGTTTCTATTGATAAAAAGGGAACAGTAGTAAAATAGAAAGTCCTTATTTTTTTTCCCTCACAACCTTGAAGAGAACCATCTTCATTTGTCTCTAGTGCGATGGTTTGCATCCCTCTAGGAACTCATAGAAAAGAAAGTGGTATTATTTAAACATGCCAATGAAAGAGTATTTAAACAGTCAGAGAATGCCATTCTATTTTGTATATTAATGCTTTGGTAAATATACCCTAGAGGTTGTGCTATAATGTGATCTCATTTTAAAGTAAGAGGGACCCATTATTCTCTTTTTTCTTTTCTTTTCTTTTTTTTTTTTAAATATATATTTTATTGATTTTTTACAACAAGGAAGGGAGAGGGATAGAGAGTTAGAAACATCAGTGAGAGAGAAATATCGATCAGCTGCCTCCTGCACACCCTCCACTGGGGATGTGCCTGCAACCAAAGTACATGCCCTTGCCTGCAATCAAATTTGGGACCCTTCAGTCTGCAGGCCGATGCTCTATCCAGTGAGCCAAACCAGTCAGGGTGGAACCCATTATTCTCATTTGACATAATAGAGCATTCAGGTATATATATGATATTTGTTTTCTCTAAGTCATAATTTGAAAAAGAGAGCTTTCCACAAGGATTCCAAAAAAAAAAAAAAAAAGTTGCTTATTTTTCCTAGAACTTCCCCTGTCTAATAATTACTGTATTACTCAAAGCATGAATTATACCAAGGATGTATAAATTACTTTTGAGTTGGAGCATGCTGTACAAGAAAGAGTATTAGGATGGAAGTCCTGAGATCTGGGTTCTAATGTCAGAATTGCTATTTACAACTCCTGTGTCTCTTTTAGTTAAGGTTCTTTTGGTTGCCAGCAACAGAAATGAACTCTAAATGATCTTTATTTTAAGGAAGAATCCATTGGAAGGACATTGGGGAAACTCATGAAATTGAAGAAAGAGCTGAACAACAACATGCATGAAGAGAAGGCATAAACGTGGCTCCAGGCTCTGAGCATCCAGAGAATGTGAATGCCTTCCAATCTTGCTGCCCTTCACAGAATTACCTCAACAACGCACCAGTCTCTGTTTCAAATACCAAATGCTTAAGGAAGAGACTGATTAACTCAGCTTTAGATCAGGGTTGAGAGATAACTATCTCTGAGGTCTATCTCAGGAGGGACCCACTAGAATAGGATGATAGTCCAAACATGGTCCTGGGGGCTTCCTCCTTATACTCTAGCCATTCCCAGAAAAGAGGGGCATTAATAGGGCTGGGATCACACCCAGAGGCCTCTGTCAGGGTCTTTGGGTGAGTGATCCAACTGGTGAGCCTCAGATTCTTTTATAAAGTAGTTTTAAGATCCCTTCTTCTTCATTCTGTAGTTAATAGTGGTGGTTCCTAGCACTTCTAGAAAATAATAATGGAAATCTTTAAACTCTTTTCAACACTTTCAAAAATGTAACAGAAATTGTGTGAAGCTAAGTCTGCCTAGGCACACTAAAAATAAATGAATGAATGAATAAATTAATTGATTAGGAGCAAACAAGCATGTTGCAATTTATGCCCTAGAATTATTTCTTTTTTTTAATTTAATTTAATTTAATTTAATTT
>PVJC01005128.1:48139-60492 GCA_004026665.1 Murina feae | reverse complement strand
TTAGTGGGTTATAAGTATTGTGAATACATTTGGGTTCACATCCTTGTGCATTGTGTCTTGCTGTGTTGTATTTTGTGCCTTTAAATCAACACAGGAGAGAAAAAACTATATAACCAGATACCCAGAGAAGATAGATCATGGGGAGACAAAAAACAGCCCGCATATGAAAGAAAAACAGGCATCACCAGAAAAGGGAAGTAAATGAAATGGAAGCAAGCAACTTGTCAGAGAAAGAATTCAGGGAAATGGTCATAAGGTGGATGAAAAGAATGGAAGACAAATCTGACAGTATGTGTAAGAATAAAGGCACAGGAGCCACTGATATAGCCCATACAAATCAGTATCTCAGGATATAAAGTTGGATAGAGAAGAAAGATTAATGTATCTGAAGGAGCTAACAAAAGATATCCATCATGAAAAGTATTCCAAAGTCCTATATCCCATTCCCAGATCTTTAATCAAGAATCCCAACGTATTAACTCAGTTCCAGAAAGACTAAGATAAATAATTCTGTTTACCTTGGATAGTGAGTGAATATTAGTCTTTGGAGAAGTAAATTGAAACTACATTAGTAATATTTTTGTGTTAGCTGTAATTACATGGATATATATAAAGGTTTGATAATTAACTAGAGGCCCAGTGCATGAAATTCATGAATGGGGGAGGGGGGTGTCCCTCAGCCTGGCCTGTACCCTCTGCAATCTGGGACCCCTCAGGGATGTCCAACTACCGGCAGTCAGACATACCTCTCACAATCCGGGACCTCTGGCTCCTGTTTCCCTGCCTGCCCGATCACCCCCAACTGCCTCTGCCTGCAGGCCTGATGCCCCTAACTGCTCGCCTGCTGACCTGATTGCCTCCTAACTGCCCTCCCCTGCTGACCTGATTGCCCCTAACTGCTCTCCCCTGCGACCTGATTGCCCCTAACCACCTGTCTCAGGCCCTGCCACTGTGGCTTTGTCCAAAAGGACCTCTGGAAGATGTCCAGTCTAATTAGCATATTATCGTTTTATTAGTATAGATGAGGTTTGTATATATTGGTTTTCTTTTTAAAATGTTTGAACCAAGTAAGATAAGTTGATTTCGTAAATTTTTAAGTCAGATTATTCTATTTATACGAGTTTGAATTCTTGGAAGATTTTGTTAGATTTGTAAATCAACTTTATTAGGAATTTGATGTTCCTTAAAAAAATCAGACTTTTAATCAGAGTTGAAATTAAATTTCTGAGTTAATCAACTTAAGAAAAAATGGTTCTTAATTTATATAAAAATCACTTGATTCATAAATAAAATGAGATCTGAAAATTAAGATTAAAAGCTTAAGAATAGTTAGGTATATATTTATAGCCTTAATAAGGTATACAGTAACTTATACATCAACTAAAAAAAAGCCCAATGCACGAAATTTGTACATTGTGGAGGGGGTGGGAGTATCCCTCAGCCCAGCCTACACCCTCTTACAATCCAGAACTGCTGGCTCCCAAATGCTCGCCTGTCTGTCTGCTCACCCAATCACCCCTAACCATTTTACCTTCCAACCTGATTACCCCTACCTAACCACTCCCCTGCCAGCCTGATCGCCCCAACTTGCCCTCCCCTGCAGGCCTGATTTTGCTCCCAACTGCCCTCCCCTGCCAGTCCGGTAGCCCCCAACTGCCCTCCCCTGCCGGCCTGGTTGCCCCCAACTGCCCTCCCCTGCTGGCCTGGTCCCCCCTAACTGCCCTCCCATACCGGCCTGGTCACCCCCAACTTCCCTCCCCTGCCAGCCTGGTCACCCCCAACTGCCCTCCCCTGTCGGCCTGGTTGCCCCCAACTGCCCTCCCCTGCCAGCCATCTTGTGGTGGCCATCTTGAAACCACATGAGAGCAGACACCTTGTGTGAGGGTGTGACAGTCAATTTGTATATTACCTCTTTATTATATAGGGTAATTGTGTAAATTCCCTCCAATACACAACAAAGGCAATACATATTCTATTTACAAGTGATATAAAATAAAATCACACAAAAGATAGGAAAAAATTTTTTCAAAAAGACCACATACATGGCAAATACTAATAAGAAAGAAGGCTAGTTGAACATACTGCTATAGTTTGTTTATAAGTTTAAAATAAGCCACTATTAATAGGAATAGAGAAGAAATCTATACAATAAAGGAGTAATCCTCTAAAAAGATTTAATAAATTTGCATGCAACTAAGAAGTAGCCCAAAAGCATATGAAGAAAAATAACTGTAATATCTCTCTACATTAGTTTTTTATAGTGAGCCAGATAAATTTTTTTGGATAACCTGTCACAAAATGTGATGTTTTAATGAAAATTATAAAATAGTAAGGTTTTAAATTTACTTTTTAAAGTAGAAAGAAGACAATCTCTTTTTCTTATAACTCATGATATTACCTTCTAAATATATTTGAAATTAAACTTCCCAAAAATGTTCATGATCAGTAAACTAGCCTCCCTTGACTTCAGCTTTGCTACCTATACCACCTTGATCCATGGCATCAATAAAGTGCTGTACTACCCTTCTACAACAGTATTTCATAAAGTCACCTCTCTACTTGACACCTTTTAGTCAGTCTCCCATCATCTACACTATAGTAAAATCCAAATTCTTCACCTTGTCTATTTCTCCATTCTCATCTCCCAGTATCTCTTCTCCCTAACCCCTACCCCACCAATATTTTCTATTCTAACATCAACAGTCTTTTGGATCAGGCTTCTGAGCCTTCTCATACACTTTTCTTTCTACTTAGAATGTTTTTCTCCTTCTAACAGTCTGGCAAATATCTAGTCATCCTTTGCACCCTACAGACACCACTTCTTGCAAACGTTTTCTCAGATCATATTTCCATTCTCCCTCCAAAACAAACATAATGACTGCCTCTTGTATGCTATTGCTGAATTTTATCCAACTTTTAACATAATTCTATTCTGTATTTTTCATATTTTAAAGGGTTTGTAAAATAAGCTTTGGATTGGAAAATCCTTGTGTCAGTTTATAGCTTTTATTTCTATTCTAATATAAAATGTTTAAGACTTGCTATAGTTATGAAATAAATGACAATAAAAAGGAAAATAAATAAAGGGGTCACAAAAATAAATAGTTTCAAGACTGGATACAATGAAAACAATACCAATGTGGAATACTTATTAAATAGTGACAACATACTTTGATAGAAGTAAGAACTAGGAGAGCTTTACATACTGAATGACCAAAAAAAGTAAAACTAAATACTTCTTACATTAATGATCTGACACTTTTTTAATGAAATAAATGTTTCCTCATATACTAGTAGTCTACTTTTTACACACTATCATTTTAGAAAAGAATCTATACTAATAAAAAGGTAATATTTTAATTAGACTGATAGATCAGACATCTTCTGGTCGTCATTCTGGATGTCTTTCCTGACAAAGCTGGAAGCGGCCTAGGGTCCTGGGTGCCTGCGGCCAGGGAGGGAAGGAAGCCCTGGTCTTGGATGCGAGAGGAAAGCCGGTGCCACAGCCCGGGGGAAGAAAGGCCTACTCCTGCATGAATTTTCATGCCTTGGGCTGCTAGTATTTAAAATATACCCCTTCTGATAAACAGTAACCCTTTTGCTAATCAATTTCAAGTGGAGTCAAGCATAACTAGAAAATAACACAGATACTTTATTATGCAATAAGAAAATAGCTTTCAATGCTTTTTAAAAATATATCAGAAGCAAAAGAGATTCTTCATAATTTATACAGCAATAGATTTCTCACCTAATCTAATAAAAGCGTAATATTAAAATTGATTGTTTCTTTGGGACGCCTAAGCCACGCCCACCAGCCAATCAGAGCAACTGTATGCAAATTAGCCCAGGCAAGATGGCGGACACTGCAGCCAGGGGGTCCAGCAGGGCAGATGGAAGACCTCTGCCTCGGGATCCAGGCCGCAGCCGCAAGGCGGTAGGAGCGAGCCAGCCGGTAAGCCCTTCCTGTCTGCCCCACCCCCACCCCCCCAGACAGGGTGGGAAGACCGAGCCTGCGCTGAAGGTGCAGGAGCAGTCAGCCGCCCAGAGGCCCCAGCCATCGGGCGCTTTCCAGGCAGAAGTCGAGGGGCAGGACGAGCCAGCCAGCCTGGAGGTGCTTTAAGCCTCCTATGTGTGTGCCCTGGCATTCGGGCGCTTTCCAGGTAGAAGCCGAGGGGCAAGAGAAGCGAGCCCACACTGCTGTCCAGGGGAGACAGAAGCTGTGCCATTGGCAAACCCGAATGGAGGGGTGGAGGGTACAGAGGTGGAGGTACTCCTGCTTTGGGGCTGCAGTGCTGGGGCTGCATGGGCAGCTGACACCTGGCTGGGGCTGAGCCCTGAGCTGGGGGTTAATGCCCCCTTACCATGGAAGCTTTAATGAGGGAAGGAGGGCTGCTCCCTCTCTCTTACACACACCGCCTCCTGGGCCCCCTTCTCTCTCGCTGGCTCCATTTTCTCTGCCACAGGGGCAGGGGTCTCCTGTGAGAGGCCCTGTCTCCCTTCAGAGTTGGGGTGAACCCACAGGAGCCAGGAGATGGAGAGATGGGCAGGGGGCGGGCAGAGGGAGCAGCATCCAGGGAGAGTTTGGGGGGAAGTAACCAGGTGGGGGAGGGGTGGAACAGGATGGAGGTAAGAACTTTATAAAAGTCAGTGGACAGCAGAGTTAAAAAAAAGAGGATGTATGAGTGAACTGTAGGGCCTATATTGAAAACCAAGTATAGTTGTGTACTGGGGACAGATTTTAGAAGAAGTCAGAAAAGAAAAAAAGATAAATGATAGTGGATAATTAGGCAGGTAGATAGATAGGTATTAAAACAGTGGCAGTAAGTAGAGAAGAATGTATGGCAAAGGTAGGATGAGAGAAAAAGAGGGAGGGAAGAAAAGTTATAAAGGGGGAGCTGGTAGAGCTTAAAAGGAGAATGGGAAGAAGGAAGGAATGGGGAGGGAGCAAAGCAGGTCAGAGGGAGGAAGTGAAGAAAAAATTAAGGTGAGAAGGAAGGAAAGGGGGAGGGTGGGCAGGGGGTAAAGAGAAAGGAAAGAAGGAATGTGGGAAGGGAGGAGGGTAGTAGAAAAATGGGAAGAATGATGATGGAACAGAAGTAGGAAATAAAGATGAAAGAAAAGTTTATAAATGATGAGTCAGTAGGAAAAGTGTTACATAAAGGAGAAAAATTGTGTGAGAAGAAGAAGCCAATTAGGAAGTCAAATACAATTGTGCGTGAAGGGGATAAGATTAAAAAAGAAAGTTAATAGGGGTGACCAGGCCAGCAGGGGAGGGCAGTTAGGGGGATCAGGCAGGCAGGGAGAGTGGTTAGGGCAGGCAGGCAGGTTAGTGGTTAAGAACCAGAGGTCTTGGATTGTAAGAGTCCCCAAGAACTCCATATTGGAGAGGGTGCAGGTCGGGCTGAGGGACTGCCCCCTCGCCCCCTGTGCACGAATTTCGTGCACCAGGCCCCTAGTACAATATAATCAGGAATGTAAAATTAATTCTTAAAAATTACAAAGTTCTTATTTCTA
Organism: Murina feae; assembly: GCA_004026665.1. Taxonomy (NCBI): domain Eukaryota; kingdom Metazoa; phylum Chordata; class Mammalia; order Chiroptera; family Vespertilionidae; genus Murina; species Murina feae. The sequence continues at coordinate 54,978 of PVJC01005128.1, read as the reverse complement.
AGAAATCTACAACACAGTAAGTCCTTCTTTTATCTACAAATCACTTCCATACTACAGGACTGTATAAACTGAAAGTCTTTTATGAGCAAAGGCACCTGACTGACCATTTGTCATTTTCTTCAGAATAAGAGCCAGTTAACTGTCTACCTTCTCAACACTACAACACAGAAAACATTTTACCTCCTTCAATAGTTAATACATTCTGCTTCACTCAACTAAGATGGTGGCAGGCACAGAGTTGGAGTTGCCCCAGGCAATGGAGGAAGCCAGGGCCCTATATGCCCTGAGCTCTACTCAAGGCTACAAAGTTTCAATTATATAAAATAAACAAACCCCAGATACCTGCCAGGCTGGGACCTTGGGTTGCCAGGGGCAACCCAGACTTCGAGGGGGGGGACAAGGCAACAAAGTTACAATTATAGAAGTTAAATAAATCCCAGGTACCTGCTTCTAGCCAGGCATCCCAGTAGGGACCTGAACCCTGAAGGGGCTGTGGGCAGCCTGAAAATGGCCCTCAGTCCCTCACCCAGGCTGGCCACACCTCCATGAGGTGAGGGTCCCCAATGGGGGGCGGGGAGATTGACATGCCTGAAAACAGCCATCAGCCCCTCACCCAGGCTGGCCAGGCACGCCAGCAGGTGGACATCCCCCAAGGGGTCCCAGACTACAAGAGGGCACAGGCCAGGCTGAGGGGACCCCCCCCCACCGAGTGCACAAATTTTTGTGCACTGGGCCTCTAGTAGAAAATAAAATAAAAAACAAATGGCAATTAAAGAATCTATTGATCATCAGAAAAGTAAAATTAACATAATAATAACTAATACTGAGGTTCAGCTTGTTTTAAAAAACAAAGCTGTGATTTTTAAACACTAAAGGAAACTTATACAAGTAGAAATACACCAAATAATTAACAGATTTTGCCATTTAAAAAATACATTTTTAATTGATTTTTAGAAAGAGAGGAATAGAGAGGGAGAGAGAGCAACATCAATGCCAAAATGACACATGGAATGGCTGCCTGTAACATGGGCATGAACCTCCACCAGGAATTGAACCAGCAACCCTCTGGTGCATCAGATGACCCCCAACCAACTAAGACACGCTGGGTAGGGCCAGATTTTGCCATTTTTAAACATGAGGGCGAATGGCTCTGGTCACTCAGTGAAGATGATACTGCTCCCCACAAATTAAGAAAACAAAAACAAAAGGAAAATGAGCAGGTGTGGAATGTTAACCTGATACAATAAAATATTTTGTGTCACTGACTGTATATCTTACAAAATTTGCATATTTATAATCTCAGATTATCAACAAGCATAACTGAGTAAAATGACAAACCCAAAGATGGTCTTTGAAAGCGCTGTTGGTCTCAGACAGATCACCAGCTGCTGAACGAAGAACAAGATAAAGGAAAAAAGAAAAAAAACTTTGCTTTTCTAGATAGGAAAGTCCAAAATACAAAGCAAAAATAAATACTATATGGGGGTAAAAATTTGATAATCCTATATAATAAAAGGTTAATATGCAAATTGTCCTTTGACTGGGAGTTCGACTGGGAGTTCAACCAGGGGACGGGGATGGCCTGCCAACCTCCCGTGCCCCTCCCGCTAGCCGGCCTGGCCTGATCGCCCCAATTGGGGCAGGCTGGCTGGACCCCACCCATGCACGATTTCGTGCACCAGGCCTCTAGTTAAATATAAAATGAGTGAAAACTAAAACCTTATAATATGAAGTTTGGACTAGTAAAAATAAGTTTGGACCTTCTAGAAATGGAAAATATTTAAATACAAGCTATCCTATCAACAAATAGCATGTTTAATTCCTAAAATCATTGAACAAAACATTTAAAACATTTAGACAGTGCTCGCTTTGGTAGCACATATACTAAAATTGGAATGATACAGAGAAGATTAGCATGGTCCCTGCACAAGGATGAGATGCAAATTTGTGAAGCATTCCATATTTAAATAAATAAATAAGTAAATAAAGCATAACATGCTAATTAGACCAGATGTTCTTCCGGATGAAGGCAGGGCTACAAGGGAAGCCTGGGTCCCGGGTGCCTGCCAGTGGCCAAAGGGAAGCCTGGGTTCTGGGTGCCAGAGGGAAGCCGGTGCCAACAGCAGGGGGAAGAAGTCCTACTCTTGTATGAATTTCATGCATCAGACCTCTAGTACATAAATAAAACATTCAGATACTTAGCTGTTAATCTAATAAAAATAATTAATTCACCATTATTTTTTAAAGTAATTTTGAGAGTGTTGAAGAATCTTTTACCTTGACAACTATGCAATTCTTCTCAGCCACCAACAGCACGACTATCCTGAACATTAAGGGTTTCCGCATATTAAAAGTTAGGTCTAAGGTATTTATCTATAGACAGATTTCTAAAATAAAAGGACACTAAGATAAAAATTGGAGAAATATGAATACGAATATCATGAACAGCATTAAGTTTCCCCCCATGCGGCAATAGGCTTTATTATGACAGAAATTTTTACTCTCTACCTACTTTGGTTCCACTCAGCACCTGTGGCAAGTGGTGTTGGTGAATCAGAAGGAAGTGGCAGCTGCACATACTCTCTGGCAGCAGAATAAATGTGGTCCTTGTCTCCCACTGACTTCTCTTCCTGCCCCCCTCACAGTAGACAACAAGAGTGAGCATGCAGAAAGCAAGCCTGAAGCAGGTGACTTAATCATTCAGATGCTTGCTGCAGCTCTCACAGTCTTGTGTCCCACTGTCATATTCTATAGGCTGTGCAAAACTTTGAAGGAGGCCTTCTCCCTCTGAAAGTCATCATAATAGGCCATTCAAGACAAAAACCATGGCATTTTCCTACACTATTCTTTACTTGTATGTGAAGTTAGTTGCTAAGTCCTACTAATTCTGTCCCTCAAATCTCAAATTCATTCTCTTATCTCCATCCTCACTTTTCAACATCTCTATTATTGGCTCTCTATATTTTTTCCAGCCTACTCAAACACATCCTCCACATTGCTGCCTTCAGAAATATTTTTCTAAAATGTAAATCTGATTGGCAGCCCCTCAGAAGACCTGCAGAATCTAACTATCCCTAGCTCATACACACACACACACACACACATACACATACACACACTCCTCTATCGCTCCCTGGCTCTCTCACACTCTCTCCCTCCCTATCTTCCTGCCAGTCGCCATTTTTTTTTCTACAGGACTAGGGGAATACACAGGCAGCGAAATCGCAAACAAATGCCGAAGGAATTTCTTCACTGATACTGCTCCTAGGGCAATGGAAGCTAAAGAGAAAATAAACAAATGGGACTACATCAAAATAGAAAGCTTTTGCAGAGCAAAGGAAACCATCAACAAAACAACAAGAAAGCCCACTGTATGGGAGAACATATTTGCCAATGATATCACTGATAAGGGTTTAATATCCAACATTTACAGGGAACTCACACAACTTAACAAAAGGAATATAAACAACCCAATCAAAAAATGGGCAATGGACCTAAATAGACACTTTTCAAAAGGAGACATACAAAAGGCTGAAAGACACATGAAAACATGCTCAAAGGCATTAATTATACGAGAGATGCAAATCAAAACAACAACGCGGTACCATCTCACACCTGTCAGAATGGCTATCATCAACAAATCAACAAACGACAAGTGCTGGAGAGGATGTGGAGAAAAAGGAACCCTTTTGCACTGCTGGTAGGAATGCAGACTGGTACAGTCACTATGGAGGACAGTATGGAGTTTCCTCAAAAAATTAAAAATGGAACTCCCATTTGACCCTGTGATCCCAGTTCTGGGAATATATCCCAAGAAACCAGAAACACCAATCAGAAGGGATATATGCATCCCTATGTTCATAGCAGCACAATTTACCATAGCTAAGATTTGGAATCAGCCTAAGTGCCCATCAGCAGATGAATGGATTAGAAAACTGTGGTACATCTACACGATGGAATACTATGCTGCTGTAAAAAAAGAATTCTTACCATTTGCAGCAGCATGGATGGAACTGGAGAGCATTATGCTAAGTGAAATAAGCCAGTCAATGAAAGAAAAATACCACATGACCTCACTTATTTATGGATAATAAAGACCATTATAAATTGATAAACAGATACAGAGGCAGAACAGCATTGAACAGACTGTCAACCTACAGCTAGAAGGCTCGGGAGGGTTGGGGGGGGAGTTAAGAGATCAACTGAAAGACTTGTATGCATGCATATGAGCACAATCAATGGACACAAGACACTGGGAGGTAGGGGAGGAGGGGGGATGGTCAAGGGAAAAATTGGAGACCTATCTAATACTTGTTGTAATACTTCAAGCAATAAAACAAAAAAATACATATATACAATTTGAAAAAATAAAATAAAATAAATGTAAATCTGAGTATGCCACCTATTAAAAGTTCTTCAACAGCTCCCTGTAACTAAAAATGCATGGTCCAGAGTCCAGCTATAAGGAAAAACAGTTTTTCTACCTTCATTTAAGACACACAGAAATAAAAGGGGAAAATGTGTATCATCCCAAATACTGAATATGGCAAATAAGACTTCATTATCTGGACTCCAACTAGTTTCTTGTCCCTCTATTACAATCCCTTTGCACTAGTCAGACTGAACTACTTATATTTCCACCGTGCTCTTTCAAATCTCCTTCTTGTCTATGTATGCACTATAGGCTCAAATTCATCCTTACAATGGAGATGGATTCCACCATCTCCACCAAGCCTTCCTTGACAGCTTCCCATCTAATGGTATCTTGCTTACATAAGAAATTCCCTTTTCAGATGTCAGCTCTTGAAGGAGGAACCATGGGTGACTGATGTTCATAACTTTAGTACACAGCAGGATTACATTTAATACACTTCAGGAGGAAGAAGAATCTTGGCACTTGGCACTCTCATACCTCTTTCTGCTATGCCTAAGTGGTCTTCTGTTTGAAAGGTCATTTCAGAACATCTGTGCTTTCAAGATTTCAAAACACTTTAGGATAAGATGGGATGTGATGCACTGAGTGGAAAAACTTAAAATGAGTAAGATGTTTCCAGATTTATAAGAATTTACAGTCTACAGGGGAAAACAGACTAAAAAACATAAAGAAGATAAGTCTTTAGTAACAAGGATTTTGAAGGAGGATGTCTTCTTAAGCAAATACTCTGGAATTAACTGATGACAGTATTTGTAACACAGCCAAAACTAAACATTGCCTCAATGACCTCTAATTTTTGACCTGGAAAAGTAATTAAGGGAGCAGTTTTGCTTTACCAAGACATGTTATATTTTTCTTACCTTTGAATACAAAGATTTTGAGTTTGAAGACTGAAACAAAATTTAGACTTCCTGACATTAGAAATTTAGGTGTTTGCTTATTTTGAGGTTGAAAGAGGGTAGTATCTGTCAAAATGTTTCCTTGCTAAGGATCTTGGATCTAAAACAGTAATAATAAATATTTTTTAAACATTTAATTATAAATTGACAGAAAAGATGTGATATGTTTCCTTATAGTTTTCACATTTAAAATTATACATTCCTCAAACATAATACACACCACTGTCTAACACTCACTATTCCAGATAGGTTCAAAGCTAAAAATGTAATTCAGGAAAAGAAAAGACAACATTCCTCAAGTCAAAGAAAAATTCAAGACTCAATAATCACATAACTTTGCTTATAGTAAGAATTACTGGGGATAATATGTAAAACACATGGCTTTTTAAAGGGAATTCAACCAAGAAAGTGAGGAGATAAGAAGAGGGCAAGTTAGTAAGAGGCAGGGATCAGGGGGTGGGGAGGAAATAGAACTGAGGAACCTAACCAACTCGGAGATGCTAAGGCAACCCAGTTTGGGGGAAAGAAGGGTACACACAGGAGGCATGAGCTTTAAAATGTATGGATGTTGCCCAGTCAGCATGGCTCAGGGACTTTGAAACAGGAGGTCACAGTTTGACTTCTGGTCAGGGCACATGCCCACAAGTTGTGGGCTTGATCCCCAGTATGTGATGTACAGAAAGTATCCAATCAATGAGTCTCTCTCATCATTGATGTTTCTATCTCTCTCCCCCTCTTCCTTCCCCTCTGATCAATAAAAATCTATTTATAAATAAATAAATGTTTGGATGTTGTTAAGACAGGCAGCTTGCAGATAACCAATCATAAGTCAGTGAGACATATAATCAATCCCAAGGATGTTGCTAAGCCAGAATTCTTTTAAATGACCAATCAGGAGCTAGCAAAGCATATATCCATCCCTGGACAAAAAAGCATACTCTCTTATTCTCTCTCTCTGGCGCACTGAGTTCCTGGCTCTCCTATGGCAGGAGATATGCTGCCCTGTGCCCACATGGCTTATACCTATGTGGGACTCCACACATGGACTAATGGACTTTATAATTAGCTTGGATACTGAACTGCACCCAGCTGCAATATGGATCCAACTCTAGACACTGGCCTGCTTTTGGAACCCCAGGTGCACCTTTTCCAGGACTGGTGCACCTTTTCCAGGACTGGCTTCTCTCAATAAACGTGGTTTCCACTAATGGTTTTTGTCTCCAAATCTTTGTCTGCAAGACAACAAACTAGGACCCAACCACCACATTTTGGTTTCAAAAGGATATTATCCTATCTAATAAAAGAGTAATATGCAAATTGACCATCACAAGATGGCTGCCCTCATGTGGTCAAAGATGACCGCCACAAGATGGCCAGCAAGGGAGGGCAGTTGGGAGGGACCCATGCCTGCAGGGGAGGGTATTGGAAGTGACTCAGGCCTGCAGGGGAGGACAGTGGGGGGGACCTGGGCTGGCAGAGGAGAACAGTTGGGGGGACCCAGGCTG